>JABEVS010000636.1:0-28926 GCA_018290735.1 Coelastrella sp. MACC-549 | reverse complement strand
CTTAAGATTTGCATGGGTGTGGAGTTTGGCTTAAACAGGACCATAGGGGCCTGCTGTGCACAGTGTGCTGTTTGTAGCCTGGCAATAAAGCTGGTGCTGTAGCCAGAGCAATGCTGCTGTGCGCTACCTGCACCATGCATCAGCTTCCTGCATGGCACCTGTTCCGATGTATGGGCTGATCTTGAAGAAGCGGCATGTCCTTTGTGTAATCTGCATCAAAATTTCTGTGCTCAGCAGCACTGCTGTCTATCACGCTCGACCGGCCGCGCTGCCAATGCATGCTGCAAATACAGCCGCGGTGACCGCGTTACTCAATGCCGTAGCTTGAGTAACTCACAATGTGCTGGTTGAGTTACTCAACGTATATTGAGTAACTCGTTCGTTAATCAAAGAAAATCCGCAGTTACTCAATGAGTAACAGCAGTTACTCACGGTGCGCGTTGAGTAACTCAAACATCGAAGCCACGTTACTCAGTGTTGAGTTACTCAACGCCCAGTACTGATTTTCATTGAGTAACTCAGTGCTTACGTTTGTAGGGAATAGGTCTGTTACTGTTTGTAATTATAAGCAATCTGCCAGCAGAAATCAATGGTGGGGGCAAGATACTAGCCAATGATTGCTGGTCTGCAGGACACACAGGGTTACACACGTATTATGGATTAGTAATAGGTCTGTAAGTTACTGTCAAGGAACTTCCCAACGACTCTGTTGCACGACAGGGGACTCACTGTGATGCACACGTTTTCAAAGCGCCAGGTTGCAAGCCAACATATTTAGAACGGTCCTGAATATGCGTTGTAAGTTGTACGGTCGTGCTGCCAGCCCTATGGCCAGTGAGCCATTGCAATTGATTGCTGCGCTGGCACCGTCGAAGCTTCCCCGTAATTGTGGTTATCCGTGACATCCGTTTGCCTTGCTGATGGCTCTTTCAGCCTCAATGCGGCGTGGCGGGTGCAGGCGTGTAGGGATGGGTATGCACAGCTTGGTATCTCCCTCAGCAATTAGACAGCACGCCAGCCAGCTTCAAGGTGCAGCCGCTGCAACGGGACATAGTCAGACACCATGGCAGTGGCCATCTTGTCGAAGACGTGCAGGTGAGCACTGTATGCATTGATGCTGAACGGCTCCTGCATGCAGAACAATCTGGCACCTGCATGCAGTGGTCATGAGCAGAGCCATGCACAGCACCATCACCAGCAACTTATTGAACACTGACGCTGATTCAGCTCGTCAGAGCATCTACGTTGTCGTATTGGCTTAGTCATTTATACAACAAGTATGCAGTCTGTGGGCTAGCACACACCACAGGCTGTGGCCCACAGGCCCTAGCCCGGGGCTAGTGCTGCCTGCCACCACTGGTGGCATGAGGTTGCAGTGTGACATGCTGCACAGCAAGCTGTGTGCAGCGATACAGACTCTCAATGTAACACTCCAACATCCTCATGCTACTGCACACCCCACAGGTCCGTGCTCAGAGTGCACAGGGGCATGGCCCTGTGGCAAACAGCAGGACCCCTAAGGCGCCCTGGTACAAGCGTGCTTGGGATAGTGTATGCAGGGTGTACTCTGGCACCTGGAAGCCGCATGATATCCCTACCCTCGTGTGCATCTGGTTGCTCCTTGTGTGCTGTGTCACTGTGGCACTGCGGCGCATAGTGAGTGTGCAGCTGCTATTTTCTTGTCAAGTATAGGGTGGAAATCTGTAGCTTGGTTCTTTAGTGCATCCCCATGCCACTCTGTAGCCACCTAGCTTCTATGCTGCGGGTGACGTGTTGACAACAGAAAGCGCCGCCATGACGGTCCCCTTTGCAGGCTGACAGCATGGCTTCATACAGGTGTTGCATCATCACCTCACGGCAGCAGGGACTCCCTACTGCAGCGAGGTGACTGCTGAGCAGCTACTCAGGGCATGTGGCGTAATCTTAATGTTCTGCCACAACAGTGGGTGACGTGCGTGACATGGCCGCTAGCAGGGACACAACCCGTCGTTAATGTTTTGTAGGGCTATCTGTGAACCATGGCCGGGACTTGGTGGCGCGCTGTGTCAAACAGCAAATTGCCCTGTCGGCACTAGAAGTGACGTCAGGGACAGCAACAGCAACAGTGGTAGCGGAGCAGCTACTAGCCTAGACCTAGTAGGACACGTCAAGCAACTGTCATCTCAGAGGAATGTGCTGAATCAGCTGCAGAAAGAGTACAATACCCTTTCTGACGACGTTGCTGATCATCTTGGTCAATCTTACTTCATTCATATTCAGTCACTCAAGATGGTTGAAGAGAGAGTGACCAAGTGGATGAGCAATAGTGTGCTGAGATTAGTTGCTCGTTCGATCTAGTAGTTGTTGGGTGTGCAGTAGTGAACCCCAAAGCTCTGCACAACTGGTGACAGCTGTAGATCAGTGGTCAGGTGAAGGTCAAAATGGATGCGTGAGCATACGCATTGTGTGCCAGGCAGTGCGTGTGGCACTGACAGCAAGCAACTGTACTTAGCAATTGGAGACGCTGCTGCTTGCGGAGCCTAGAGCTACAGCCATGCCTGACTGACAGTGATGCTCAGTTGTCACAACTGTTGTGTTAACTTATCTGCTAAAAGTGGATTGAATTCACTGGGTAGATTTGAGGCGCGGGGCCGATGGCAGTAGATGCTATGGCTGCAAAGCACTGATTATTATTGTTAACTTATCTGCTCGTCACAAGCTCTTCTTCAACTGTCAGAGGGTCATCGGTCACTGTGGGCAGGCAGCTGCAGTAATGTTGGCTTTTGCGTTGCAATCCAAATACACCTATGCATGTTTTGCATCCTCTTTCAGAGTCTGAGTTGGAGGTGGAGTCTGATGATATCCTGCAAGTCGAACTTGCAGACATTCTGCCGGGTTGAATCAGGCCTGTGTTTGTTTCTGTTTTTGCCCCCATGAGCCATTAGTTGGCTCCTTACGGGTGGAAACCCTTGAGGTAGGTAGTAGTAATGTCTGGCTGTCTTGGGAGAGGTTTGTTAGCCGGCTGTACACCGGCAGAGTGAGAAGAGCTTTGTGTACAGGGTCTTTGGCAGAAAATGCTGGGAGGGTCAGCATCAGATTGCGAAGGGAATAAGCTGACCTTGCTGCTGCGCCGTCCTTGCCTTGCTGCAGCGCCGATTGATAGCTAGCATGTCACGCCACCGTGGGACTCTAACCACACAGACCTTGCGGGCCTGCTGCTTGACTACAGTGGGGTTGACCCGCATCCTGCTGCCTGTAACTTGAGGTGTTGGAAGGACCTGTGAGTAGTACCTAGGTGTGCAGAGGTAGTAGGGCAGAGTGGCTGCAAGCACTACTTGTGGTGGATTGACATCACACCTTGAGATGCAGCATCACATGTCATTTTACAGCTGGCAGTTAAATCTTGAAAACCATGGAAGTTTCATCCGCCTTTATCCAAAAATATATGGTATCCACAACAGCACCATGCAGCACCACAACAGCACCATGTATGCAGTATGCGAAACATCGGGCGCGAGGCCGATGGCAGTAAATGCTATGGCTGATGGTATCAATTATTATTAGTATGCCTGGTTGATGGCGCTGCAATGATCGTGATGTTGTGCCACCCCATATACTATAGTAGGTGACATGTTGGCCTTGTTGTCAGTCTTTTATGTCTCATTGTTTGTTGGGGAGGCTGGGCTTCTCTCACATGGTAGCATTAATGCTGAATATTTGTCGGCTGTGCTGCCGTTTGTCTATTTGAAGGAGGCACTAGTGCCAGTACTGGCTCCATGGAGGCCTGTTCTGCTGGGCCCCGTTGTTATGGACCCTGCTGCTAATACTGCTTTTCCTTCAGCGCTTTGACATGTAAGGGTTTAGCTCTGAAGTTCATATGTATGTTGAGATGCGTTGCAAGGCCGTGCATGCTGTGGCCTTTAGCTTTTACTGCTTTGACCTGCAGTACATCAACACGTAACCCTTCTACCCTTCTTTGCATCTGCCTTTTTCTTATGTGACACATCGTACACTCACCTCACAAGCCTTGTACAACACACAACGTGTTCTCGCTAAATCTGTGGAGACTGTATATATACTGCCTCCTTGGCCTGCTGGCCAGTGTTGCGATAAATGCATGACGTCCTTCAGACGATGCGCATAATATACGGCTGAGATGCCAGGTCATCATGAATTGCATACGTGCGGGAGGTCTCGTTAGGGGTGACTGCTGTTGGAAATCGAGGGAAATGCAAATCCTGTCACTGACACAGCAGCAGTACTATCTGCCCTTGCGAGCAGCGCATGCAACCTACTAATTCACCTGCACCGCAAAAACTCTAGTTGACGTGTTGGCGTATAAGGCAGGCCGTGTGCAAGCCTGCATCGGGTACGCCCTGGCAGAACAGATCGCTGAACCACATTTTCTCCTTCTGTATTGACGGCCCACAGATTGTGTCTGCTTCATAGTATCTGTATCACCAACATTGATGATATTCGCGGTAGGAACTGAGGCAGCGCGAGGTAGGCAATGACACAGCACTAGCTGCCCAACGGTTTGGCTTGTTGGCAGCTCGCGTCATCACGTCGCTATGCGTACCTGCATGCTGCTAGCACAGCATGATTGCAGTCTGTTCACGCGATCTGGGTCCCTAGGGACTTTGTCATGGCCTCCATACAGCACATCAACAGCATGACCCCATCTACTGCTATCCACATCCCTCGTGCAGTTTAAGCAGGCCGGCTCAAACGGAAACCTTCAATCCGTAGATAATACATCAAAATGACCTGACCGCCTCGACAATGCAACACGTATGGTGGACTCCTGCACTGCAACAAGCTGCTCTCTGATTGCTCAAAGCATACTAAGAGTTGCTGTTCTATCAATTCTTGTCACTTCTGCAGGCTCCTGAACACGATCAAGCAACGTCTGTCCTGTCTCGCCACAGTAAAGCAGCAGTAGCAGCAGTAGCAACAGCAGCAGCAGCAGCATCAACAGTGGCAGCAAAGACACCAGCAGCACTATCAACAGCCACAGGCCCAGACAGTCAACCAAGGGCTGCAGCTGGGCTCAAATAGACAATTGGCTGGAGCATCAACCCTTGTGCCAGTATTAGACATGGCAGCATCATCATCAGCAGCAGGTGACCATCAGCCTCAGTCCCAACAGCAGCAGCAGCAGCAGCAGCAGCAGCAGCAGCAGCAGCAGCAGCAGCAGCAGCAAGATGAATCAGAGAAGAAGGGTCAGAGCTTGCAGTCCCTCTACATGCAGGTGCGGTTGCGGATACGCAAATGCAGGACTTTGACACGCTTCTGTGTCCTGTGAGGTAGAATGATGTGATGCTCTGTGCTCAGCAGCCGCGGCAGTACTTGCACAACATTCGCAGCAGCGTTCGCATTGATTTGAATCAATCAAGAAGCTTGTGTTGCAGCAGAAGCGCTGACAAAGGGGCAAGCATGATTGTTGTCAGCTGTCCATGGCAGCAGTGGCAGCAGCAGTGGCGGCAACAGCAGCAGTGACAGCAGTGGCAACTCCACACACCCCACACCATTCTTTTTCATATTTTGTCATTTGGTGGTCGCATTCCAGATTTCCAAGCTGCATCTTTTGCAGCGTATAGATTGCAGTGCTGCAAGCTGTCCTGCTGTTGATCAGCCATAGCTCAGGAAGTCAACTGGAGCACGACCTTCAGTAGCCAGAAGTTATCTTCTATAATAGACAAATGTATCGCCTTTTCCACGGCCAACAAAACAAAACCACAAGAAACAACAGGACAGAAAGTTCGAAGTTTTTCATTCATTTCACCGCCAGCAGCACCAGATTTTTCCAGGTCGGCTGCATTATTCATCCAGATGGCACTGTTGTGTATATGAACACATCAATGTCATTCTGTTGTCATGTTTGTGTGGTATATGTTATATGTTACATGTTACATAACAGGTCCGTGACAAGCCCTGCAAGGTTGTTGATATCCGGGTCGAGCCAGTAGCACCGGAAGTTGAAGTGCCCGGCGGTTTAGCTCACACACTCACTCCAAAACCCTTGAGGCTGAAGCAGGAGATTCTTGATCGAGAGCTGGAAAGGGTTTATCAAGCTAAGACCCTAAAAGGTACAAATCAGGTGGACCTTTGTTTATTTGTATTTATTGCTGCTGCTGCTGCTGCTGCTGCTGCTGCTGCTGCTGCTGCTGCTGCTTTGTTGCTGCTGCTGCTTTGTTGCTGCTGCTGCCGCTGAGGGTTAGATAGGGTTTGAACTGTGGTTTCCAGCAAACAAGCAAGCTAGTAAGCAGGGCTCAGCATCACTTGTATGGTAGTATCTATGGATTAGTTCAATATTGCAAAAGCAAAATCCTTTTTAAGGGGAAAAAGCAAGGGGAAATAGCAAAATCCCTGTTAAGCTTTGCGACGTGTTTTTTCATCTCGCTCTTTGAGTTCATAATGCATAGTACAGCAAGTGCATTGATGCTGCTGCTGACGCCTATCATGCTGCTTGCTGCTGCTGCTGCTGCTGCTGCAGAGGTTCACGAGGCATTGGAGACGTCTGTTGAGATTCTGAGGCAGCTGGAGGTGTTTGACGACATCACCGCCCTCATAGACCAGCAACCTGTGGTACGGCAATCATTTTTTTGTTCAAATATATGCATAGATAATGCTGATGAAATTTCACCTGTTTACAATTAATTACTTCCACTTTGTCGAATTTCGCTTTTGTGGTTGACTTCCTACACACAGTCCTAGCCCCCACCAGTGGTACAGCAATATTAATATTAATAGTACATCATTATGATAATCAAACTTGATCTATAATGCGTCCCTCATAGACCAGCCACCTGTGGTACGGCAATCATTGATCTTCATCATTGATGATGCTCAATGTTCTGCCAACTCAAGTTCATCTTGTCAACTTTCACCTTGTTCATCCAAGTCCATTTTGTATTTCACCCTACTTGAGGCCTATGGCTGCTTTGCAAGACAGCTTATTGCTCAGTGACAATGGTATAGATACCTCTTTTAGGGTTTTGATGTTGAGCGCTGAAAGTCTTTCAGTGCTAAATACGAAAACCTTGAAAAAAGAGGCCTCTATACTATTATACAATGATCGCTGTGAGTGTTGCAATTTTCGGTACGTTACAGTGAAATTCACTCTGTTGCATTTTCAATTGATTCTACATAATTTGTTTACTGTTGTGACTGCTGCTGCTGCTGCTGCTGCTGCTGCTGCTGTTATATAGGACGAGCCAGATGCATGCACAGTGCAGTTGATGTTACAAGAAGTTGGCAGGTACAAAGTGGGAGGAGGGACCTATACCCAGGTGTGTGGTCAAATAACATGTCCTAAACCTCTTATAAACCTCTGTTACTTGCTTTGTCAGATAACAACAAATGTGACACTGTATGGCTTGTTATCTTGGTCACTGGTCAACTTGCACGGCAATCGATTTCAAATGCTCAGATTGTTTGCATTGCACCCTTCCACTGACAGAGAAATGGAATAATTAGCTTTTTTTACTTTGTTATCTCAAGTTGTGTCTATCTACTTATGTTTGTCATTAATGCATTCCACATTGTAATTATTTACTTATGTTTTTCAGTTTCTGCAAGTTACTGCTGCTGCTGCTGCTGCTGCTGCTGCTGCTTGCAGGGTGGTGAATACAGTGTGGAAGGAAATGCCACTGCTCGCAACGTACTGGGTATTGCAGACCAGTGGGCCATGACAGGTAGGTCATGCTGCTGCCGCTGCTGTTGCTGCTGCTAGTTGCTGGTGGTGGGTGTTGCTGCTACTATTGCAGCTGGTTTCAGGCTGTTGCTGTTGCTGCTGGTTGCCAACTGCTGCAACACTTTGCAACCATGCTCTCTGCAGATCTAGCTGGTGAATTGAATTCATCAAAAAATGTGATATTCTATACAACTTGCTGCCGGTCATTGGTTGGTTTCCTGGCAGCCTTGCCCTGTTAAGCCTGTTGGCATAAACGAAAAAAAGAGTAGAAAAGAGGACAGTAAGAAACAAAGGGCTTCTATTGCAATCCCGACCAAGGAACAACGTGCCAGCAGAGCAAAAGCAAACTGCGCATTGCACTCCACCCGTCCATCGTGTGCTGTCTCACTTGTGCCTCCTAGGACAGCTCATTACTGCTGTTTACTTACTGGTTGTCATCCTCCTCCTCCTCATCATCATCATCAACACCTGCTGCTGCTGCTGCTGCTGCTGCTGCTGCTTCATCTGTTCCTACTGCTGCCGCTGCTGCTGCTGCTGGCAGGGGAGATCGGCACCCGCAGCAGCAAGAATTTTGCTGCCAGCTTCCGACTGCCTCGTGCTGCTGGCAGCAGCCTGACCCCAGAAGTGCGGCTCTACCAGGCATTCAACAACCAGCAAATGCACAGCAGCTGGACGGAAGCGTTACGAGGTGTTAGTTTGGGCGTTGCCAGGTGTGTTATAACACATGTTACATATCACAAACTTGACAACATCGGTTTGTTCCTCATTATCCGCATGAAGTCAGTTGATTATTTTGGAGATGTTCAAGTCCAGACAAATAAACCTTTCCATCAGATGACTGAGGAATATGGTTAGGTGATTAAATTTTGCAGTAAACTGCTGCTGCTGCTGCTGCTGCTGCTGCCGCTGCTGCTGTTGCTGCAGTGCTGAGAACCCAGGTTTGTCTGTTGGCTATGAGTACGGCTGGCGCAGCATGACAGCAGGAGCCAGGGCCAGCAAGTCAGTGAGAGCACAGGTACCAGGGCATGGCCATACTTCAGTATCTTAATTTCAATTTGTGATACCTTTTTGCACATCCATACAGTGAGAGCACAGGTACCAGGGCATAAACATGCTTCAGAATTTTCTTGTACTGTGAAATATTTTGCACTTCCATGCAGTGAGAGGTACCAGGGCATAGCCTACTTCATAGGTCACTCAATTTTGCACAATTTCTTAGAACTACTTTATATACTCAATACTACTGACTACTACCAACTATGTTTGCTTGATCTTGCTGATATCAAGTTCTAGAGTTACTGCTTTGCAGCCCATAACAGCTCTGCAGTCGATGCAGTCTGAGAAGAAACGAATTACTCAACTACAGTACCTGTGTCAGAGTATCAGTGAAAAACCTAGACATACTTGCACTCAATTCAGCTGCCGCAAGCACACAGACAATCTGAGATTCTGTGCAGCTGCAGTCGTGTGATATTGCTGCTGCTGCTGCTGCTGCTGCTGCTGCTGCTGCTGCTGCTGCTGCTGTAGGCTGGTGACTACCTGAAGGCGGCTCTGCGCTGCAGCTGCAACTTCATCGGTGGAGGACGCAACCCTGCAGACGTGCTGCCTACAGAGGTATGGATGGTGATGGTTTTATTTACTCATTTTTATATTATTCTTTCACAACAATTCTGGATTTGCCTTAAAATCATTGATTGATCAACTATGCATTGCCATCGTAAGAAGAACACTTCACAGCAATTCTGGATTTTGACAGGCTTGAATGACTACACAGCTGCCACTGCTGCTGCTGCCAACAGGGCTGGCAGTTGTCCTTGAAGGCTGAGGTAGGCGGAGCTGCACCCGGCACTGCCAACCTCCGCTACTTCAGGAAACAGGCTCATGCCAGCTGGGCAGCAGCACTGGCAGATGGTCTGTCTTTGCACGTGGAGGGAGCAACTGGTAAGTGCACAATAAAATAAAATAACTAATAATTAATTAAAGTAAATATTGATTAGAAAAAATGATCTATGACTGATAAACATGATAGTAAATTAATGAAAAAAAATGATCTAGAGAATCAAGGAGCCTGCCATGTGACACCACTGTACTTCGATCCATAGCAAGGCAAACAGTAAAAGAAAGACTTTAGGAATATGAACAGCAGCACAAGAATTGCCACAGCCAAGTGGCAGCACTTAATGATCTGTAACCCACAGACAGCAGCAGGGAGACACACCAATGCAGAAGCAATTGCACGCTAACATCACTGCTGCTGCTGCCGCTGACAGGTGTGCTGCTGCCCTGCTGGGCCCCCGGCAGCAGCAAACCCACCCCACTCCCAGAACGCTTCTACCTCGGCGGTGTGGAGTCCAATCTTCGAGGTTTTGAGACCCGCGGCGTCGGACCTTCAGAGGCTCGTCGTCAGCAACAACGCAGCAGCAGCAGCAGTGCCGGTGGCGCGTCGAGCTCCACGACGACGACGTCCGGATCGGACATCGGAGGAGGAGCGTCCGACAGTCCGATCATGCGTGACGCTGTCGGCGGCGACATGTTTGCGAATGTGTATGCGGCGCTGATGCTTCGGCTTCCTGGCAGGGCTGGTGATGTTGGCGTGCACGGACATTTGTTTGCAAATGGCGGAAGTGCGGTGCTGCTTGGTGGCGCCGGCGAGGAAGCGGCCGGGGCGGACTCTGGCGGGAGATTTGGGGTTTTGGGCGACAAATTGAAGAGCGGGTTTCAGCAGCTGGGACACACATTCAGATGGTCAGCAGGTATGGCGCTGGGCTTTGGCTCCATCATTGAATTGGACTGCATTATATGCTGTACCTGAGACAATCTTCTGGAATGCGTGCACGTGTGTAAATATATAAGCACGTTGAGCACATAAATGCCGTATGTGACCATGGCTGCTACTTGAGAATGCAGGCGGAAGTTGCAACATATATATCAACAACAGGAATGAGGCCCCAGCAAGGCCAGTACTGCACCTAACAGATGAATGATACAGCGCATAGCCCATCACAGTAACAGATGAACCTGCACCCACCCAGCCACCCTCAAAGCTGGTACAGCTGTGCATCAATGCCATAGATGGCTTACATAAGATTAGATTTCTTTTTGGTTTCTTCTAACTTTTCCCCTTTCGCTTCCCTTTGCCCTTTTTGTCTGCCTGGTTTTGTTTTTTGTATTCCTTTAGCATGTCCTTTTGTTCGTAACTTTATGCTTGGCTGTGTGAGCTTGATGCAAGTGGGCCAAAGAGACGTTTCTGGTAACCAGTATGCAAGGATCCTGTTCTGACAGGGTGTTGGTACCCGGGACATACTGCTGTTGCAACTGCTGATATTGATATACAAGCAGCGACTGGTCCTTGCGAGCTTGTGGGTGATCGATTGATGCATCAACGCCTCTGACTGTCACACAGTATCTCACAATGCTGATGTGACACTGCATTTCCTGGTACTGCTGCTGCTGCTGCTGCTGCAGGTGTTGGTCTTGTCCTGCCCACCACCCTAGGCCGTCTGGAGGCCAACTACTGTTGGGTGCTGACCAGCCAGGAGCATGACAGGATAAAAAGAGGGTTCAGCTTTGGATTTGCAGCAAATATGGCGCTATGAGTGAGGGGTTGTGTTACATAAACAACAAAATTTGAGGCGTCGGAGAATTTCATAATCAGTGAATATGGTGTTGTGTCGCTAGCAACAATCGTGACACCAGCAGTGCTATGTGCAGTCTTCACTGTGGTTGTTCCTGCTCAGTTTCTTGCATGGGACAGGTTGTTTGTTTCATGTGTCGATTGCAGCACTTACTTTCAATCAGCAGGTGTGTGGTGCACTTATACAGCTGCAGAGCCCATCGCCCGTTACCTGCTGTGCTGCAGTTACCTGCTGTACTGCGGTTAGGAAGTGCATCTGTACAGATGGTTTGTGACCACGACAGCGCGGTACAGCATGCCGTGTGACTGTTTGGGAACTCACAAATTCGTGCATTTGCGTTAGATGTATCCGCATCAGCGGCTGATCAAGTGTTCGGGGGCTGATACGACATGTGGGACGCACCGCCGAGTGCAAAAACCCCTTGGTGGTGCCTCCAAGGCTGCAATATGTGAGTAGTCCAGCTGTATGGGTGCTTGTAGCGACCAGCAAAGCCGTCTGATGGTCTATTACTACTGTTGTATTATACATCAATCGTCCTCAAGAGCCATACGAAGCTACACAAATCCTGCCTACTACCGCAGGTCCGCTGAAGTGCTGCCCGCGGAGCAAGTTGATGTGGTACTCTCTGCCAATGATTTCATACTTTATGGCACATTCCATGCAAATAATCAGCCTGGCTTGAGCTGCTGATTCTGCGTCCGTGGCCAAAGTGTCAGCGGCTTTGCCTCGAAGATTTTCACCAAGGACAAAGTTCAAAGATTATTATCGAGCTGAGGGTCTGTAGGTGTGTCGTTGTTAGGCTTGAGACATCCTGTACTCTTTTTAGCACCTGTGACACCCGTCAGCGGCTCTTTTGCTTGTTTTGCCTCATCAAACCCAATCGCTTTGCTTTTCTGTCTATACTGACGCCAGACTCAGGCAGTTAGTATAGGTCTGATTGCCCTTCAGGCCCGATAACAAACTGGCCTCGGGAACAGCTTGCAGCGCACCTTGGCCAGCAATACGATGTATTTCATACAGCTTTACTCAACCATCACATACCTGCCAACTGATCTGAGCTGTCATGCGCCACGTGCTGGCAAGGCATGTTTGCCCGCCAAGCCGTTTCAGCTGCAGCAATGCAAGCGGCTGGTGCCTCCCTTGAGGTTTTCCCCTTCACAAGAAGGATTGTAATCAGTTCAACACGTCAGAAAAACATCTTCATTGCCATGCGGTTGTACACCGCCAAATGCGTTCTTACCTGTCTGTATGCCAATCTTGTATGCAGGGGTCCTCACAGCTATTCTGCCCCTGCCTCACTCCCTCAGCAGCGCAAAGCACCAGCTACTTTCATTGTTATTTACATTGCTTTTAATTCAAACTATACACTAGAATATTACACCTCCAGCAGCGCCGGATACCTCTTCAGCAGCGGCGAAGTACACAGCATGGCGGCAGCAGGCCTGCTGTCCCAAGGCGCCATATATCAGCCGTCAAAGCTGCTGCGAGAAGTCGCGGTCGATGTCCGTCAAGCCGCAGTGTTATTTATCGATGTTCAAAACTATAACTGTCACCGAGGCGGAGCGATGTACCGCAGCTATACACCAGAAGAGCTGGAGGTGGGGTGCGGTTTAGCCGCAACTGCTGGGGTTCATTTGCTGGCTGTAGTGCTGTTGATTACTTTCAAAAGAGACTCTACAAATATTACACACTTTGCAGCCAATTTACTGAACATTGAATCTGGGTTACCAACAGCTTGAAGGAGGCTGGCTTGTCAGCTTTCATGTACCCTGCTGCCAGCTTAACCCTGGGATAACAAGCATTGCTGGGGCTTGTAGTAAGCGTGCCTGCAGCAGAAGGCATGGCAGCAGCAGCAACAGCAACAAGAGATTCAATGCTGCTGCTGCTGCTGCTGCTGCTGCAGGGGCCGGAGTTTTCATACTGGTGGTCTCGTGTGGAGGAGTGCAGCCTGAGGTGGGCACAGCTGCAGCAGGTGAGCCATCACCCGGGAACCAGCAGCAGCAGCAGCAGTAGCAGCAGCAGTAGCAGCAGCAGCAGCAGCAGTAGCAGTAGCAGTAGCAGCAGCAGTATTTCTTGGCGTTTTAACAAAGCTGAATTGGCAGCAGCAACAGCACAGCAGCAGCAGCAGCAGCAGGTGAGCCATGACCTGGGAACCGTCATCACCACCAGCAGCAGCAGCAGCAGTGTTCTTGGTATCATAACAGAGCTGGATTAGCAGCAGCAGCAGCAGCAGCAGCAGGTGAGCCCTGACCCGGGAATCAGCAGCAGCAGCAGCAGCAGCAGTGGGTGAGCCATGACCCAGGAATTACAAGCAGCAGCAGCAGCAGCAGTAGGTGAGCCATGACTCGGGAACCAGCAGCAGCAGCAGCCGTGAGATCATCATCTTATTTCCAAATCTTCCGCAGCAGCCAATCAAGCAGCAGTAGAAGCTGCAGCAGGTGAAGTCTGACCTGATAAGCGAGCAGCAGCAGCAGCAGCAGTGAACCATTGTCTACTAGACATCCAATGTTTAGACACTATGTTTCAAGTTCTGATGCAGCAACAGTCAGTAGCAGCAGAAGTGAATCCTGCACCTTGTTTCGGCACTGTCCAGCAGCATGCGGTGGGCACAGCTGCAGCATGAAACATTACCAGGAAACCAGCAGCAGCAGCAGCAGCAGCAGCAGCCAGGAAGTCAGCACCTTATTGCCACTATGCTTCAATAACCAGAACAGCAGCAGCAGCAGTAGTGGAGTGGTGGTGAGATCTGACCTGTGAATCACCAGTAGCAGCAGCAGCAGTAGCAGCAGCAGTGGCAGTAGCAGTCAGATCACAATATATATATTGGGCACTGTGTTCCAGCAGTCAACCCAGCAACAGCAGCAGCAGCCGTTTTCAATACATTTCGTAAGTGTGAAACTGTGATATAACATTATATTGGTCAGGCATTGTATATAATGTAATCAACATCTTTGTGTTTTTGTGTTTCAGGCTGCTCGTGCGTGTAAAATTGAGGTGATGTACACGGTCATTCAATCCCTCACAGCAGATGGCCGGGAGCGAAGCCTGGACTACAAAATCTCAGGATTTCATGTGCCACCAGGCTGCTGGGACGCAAAGGTGACAATTAATACCATATTAAAATCATATAAAATATATACATATAAATTACATGGTAACTCACATGTATAAAGTATAGCAAAAAAATGGAAGATTGATATCAAGATTATGTAAAGATCATGGTCAATAAAAATCACATACTAAAGCAAAATTCCTTAGCAAAATTCCTTAGTCTCATACATGTCAGCGCAGTACCTTTCCTGCAGTCATACCACCTTTCAACAGTGCCAGGCTATGGGAATGCGAATGATTATCTTGTTACTTTTTCTTATCCAGCAAATCCATCGCCGTCACACCACATCACTGCTGCTGCCGCTGCCGCTGCCACCGCCGCTGCTGCCGCTGCCACGGCCGCTGCTGCTGCTGCTGCCAGGTCATTGATGCCATCAGCCCAGGCCCCGATGAAGTGATCCTGCCCAAAACCAGCAGCAGCGTCTTCAACAGCACCACCCTCGACTACATTCTTCGGAACATGGATAAAAGATTTCTCATAATAGCCGGATGTGTCACGGACCAGTGTGTGAGTCATGCAGTGAAAGACGCTGCAGATCTGGGGTACCTTGTCACATTGGTAGAAGGTGAGAAAATGACGGTAATAACAGACTTATAACAATTTTTGTAAGCTGCTCACTTTATTCCTCTCAATTATTTTAGTTATATATAAGGATCACTGACTACTGCTGCTGCTGATGCTGCTCCCTGTTTGTGGCGAATCTGATGTGCTTGTGCTATTCTGACCACCATCATCACCCTAATCACTGCTGCTGCTGCTGCTGCTGCTGCTGCTGCAGATTGCTGTGCCACGTTTTCCCCTGATCGTCATGCTCAGGCTGTGAACCTTGTGTCAGGCTACTGCAGGAGCAGGACTCTGAATGTGCTGCTGGAGGAGTTCATGTCAGTCACAGCCAGATCAGCAGCAGCAATGGACTGTGAGTCCTGGGTTTTCAACCAATTGGATTGTCTTTTGTATTGTTTGTTATTTTGTTTGTTAGTCTGCTTGTTTGTTTGTGTGTATGTTTGATTTCTGGATTGAACATTTGTTTGTTGGGTTGCTTGTTTGTTTGATCTTCTGTTGAACAGCAGCAGCAGCAGCAGTGCATGTACAGGTCGCACAAGGTTTGTTCCCTGACATGTTACATTACAGAATCAGCAGAAGTCATCATCAGGTGTAAATAAAATAACGGTTGATCACTGCTAGTTTCCAGCAGCAGCAGCAACAACAGAAACAGCAACAGCAACAGCAGCAGCAGCAGCAACAGTGTGCAAACAAGCTGCAATATGTGTGATTCCCAACGTGTTGGTAAAAAAAGGAGGATTTATGAATCTTACAATCCAGTGTCATTTCTCCCTGCAGAAGCAGCAGCAGCGACAGCGGCAGCAACGACAACAGAAAATGTGCAGGTGGCAGTGATTTCAGGCCCTCACTTGCCACCATAACCTGTGGAATGATGGATCTGAGTCAACTTGAGCGACTCTTGCAGCTGTAGCAGCAGTCGCAGCAGCAGCAGTCGCAGCAGCAGCAGTCGCAGCAGCAGCAGTCGCAGCAGTAGCATACTGTAACACATATGCACAGGCTGCACTGTCTCTTGTCTTGGGTATTGTGGTATAGCCTTCAATCTACAGCAACATCAGCCACCATGAACAGCAACAATTCATAGACATAAGTGCTCGACCTACAACAGCAGCGGAAAAAGATGTCCAGCCAGCCAAGTGTGTTGAGGTCTGAGTGACCTTGCATCAGGTATCCCAATCTTCTCGCTTGCTGTAAACTTGCGATCGCTGTCTGCTGTCGTTGCCGAAGTCAATCCATCCGGTGGCCCCGGCGCAGGAGGAGGTCCCGGACTCAGTGGCGCCGGATATGCAGACGGACCTGGCGGACTCATGGGTGCCGGGTCCGGCGGCGGCGGCTACATGGCCGGGTCCGGTGGCGGCGGACCTGGCGGACTCAACGGCGGCGCCATCATGGACCGCGGCGGACTCGTCGGCGGCGGCGGCGGACCTTCGGCCGGCTTCAAGCGGACACTCAACGCCATGATGGGCGGCCACGGCGAACACTACAGCGGGGACAACTTCAGTCCGGGACTCGGAGGCGGCGAACTCAGTGACGACCAGTACGACGAGTACGACGACGACGTGGACGGCGGCTTTGGTGGAGTTCGATCTGGTGGTTCCGGGCGTGTCAGGTCTGGATATGGCGGGACTAGCCGGCGACACAGTGGCCGCAGCCGGGGGCGGACTTACGACGACAAGAAGGTGTATTTTGAATATGCCAAGATTAATTGGGAGAGTGAGAGGGTAAGCACGAGATGCATGTGAGGTTTGCTGCGGGCTTACCTTACAAGGATTCCATGTAACAAACCATTTATTTGTTTGTCTGGTGTGTAGCATGCAACGCTGTGCAACAAACTGTAGTTCAGTGCTGCCGACTATTTCTCACATGATACCTGTGACAACTGGCAGACCAACTATCTTGTTACGCTGCTGCCGCCGCCACTGTTGTCGCTACTGCTGCGACTGCTGCTGCTGCTGCTGCCGTAGGAGTTCATGTTGCCCAATGGCAGAAGCTGGGTGGATGTCGCAGTCCGCGGCGATCCGGCACAGCAGGAGCGGGGTGTGGTGTTCTGCAGATTGTGCCAGCACTACAACAAGGGCAACGTCTTTGGCAAAGGTTACAGGCGAGTCATTGTCAGCTTCACGCTTGCATTTAATCTTCAATTCTGTTGTTGATTTTTTAGAATTTAAATCATATTTCTGCAGGCATTCCAAGGTTGTCTTCCAAGTCTGTTGTTGCAAGCATAAGGAAAGTCAGGGTCTACATGATAAGAAGCGAAGCCTTGATTATAGTTATCAAACAGCCCATAGCACTGATATGCTGCTGACCCACTTTGACTCCTGCTGCTTTTGGTGTTCATGCTGCTGCCACTGCTGCTGTTGCTGCCTGCAGAGCTGGCAAGCGCTCTGCACTGAAGGAGCACATGCTGACGAAGGATCATAAAGAGCTGGTGGAAGCACTTGAACAAGGTGTGTTGACATTGAATCATGTCACACAGATGTTATTTGACGCGTTTTGTAACCTGTTACTTTGACTTTTTAACACGTTGCTGTGCCAAATCACAATTGGTCATCTGCAAAAGGTGAGGTGCTCAATTTCTACTTTGCTGTGTTTTTATGTCAAATCTCAATTGTCATTGTTTAAACCCTCTTGGCCACCTACCTGGTTTTCATCATTATCATATATACTTCATCATCGTACATGAAAATTACTTGTCCTGTTGTTATCAGTGTTATGACTGCTTCTTACTTGTATTATTTTCCCTCCGCTGCCCTCAGGGCTCATTACCATGCCATCTTACTCCTCTATGCCCATGAACCCAGCAGCAACGGACATATCACCAACAGCAGCAGCAGCAGCGGAAGGGATGCAAGCACGACGTGGCCGGCATCGAATAATGGAGCAGCAGCAGCAGCAGCATGGGGGATTTGACGAAATGTCAGCAGCAGTCAACCCTCACATGGTGCCACCTCCATCTGCTGCTGCTGCTGTGCATCAAACACAGCAGCAGCAGCAGCAGCAGCACAGCAGTGAGCAGCAGCCGTACAGCCAGCAGCAGCAGCAGCAGCAACCTTCAAGAGCAGAGCTTCAGGCTGCTGCTGTTCGGTCAGGTGCTTTTGATCCGATGACAGCAGCAGCAGCATTGATGCAAATGGGCGGTACTGATGCTGCTGGTGTTGCAGCAGCAGCAGCGGGAGGCGGTACTGTTGCACCATCAGCACTGCTGCAGTACAATATGGCACTTGGGAACGTCGCCACCGGCGGCACAGCAGCAGAAGCAGCAGCATTGCAATCTGCGCTGCCGCCATACAATGTACCACCATCAGCAGCAGCAGCAGCAGCAGCATCAAATCGCCACCAGCACTATGGCGGAAACGGCACAGCAGCAGCAGCAGCAGCAGGGAAAGACAGCGGCGGCTGCGGCGGCAATGCACGCTTTAATGTGGAACAGCTTTTCGAGTTGGTGGCGGACGTTGCTGCTGGTGTTGGTATAAATCCAAACCACCTGGCAGATGTTATGATGGTTTTGCAGGAGCAGTCATCTGATATGGTAAGTGGTTCAAAGTTATTTGACTTTTCTTCGACCTGCTTTGACCAGGGTTTGACCACAGTTTGACCAGGGTTTTACCTCTACAGCGGAATCCTTGTGTCTGCACTTGTGCTGCACATGTTAATGATAACACTCGCAGCCCTTTTTTCTTTTATTGTTATTCAGGTATAAAGCTAGTCCAACAATACAGTATACTACATTATGCTACAATACATATAATAAGATAATAATATCGGATACAAATGAGAAGCTCTCCTGCGCTGTTCTGCTATCTTTGTGCTGTCTCATTGCTGCCAGTCTGCCGAGCAAGCAGCAGATGCCCTGAGTGCCACCCTCACTGAAGCGGCCAGGAGGTCCGGCTGTGATTCAACCCGGCTGAACGAACTCCTCATGAGCTTGGGTGCTGTAGGAGGAGGAGGAGGAGGAGCAGCAGCAGCAGCAGCAGCAGCACACGACGAGCAGCAGCAGCAGCAGCAGCAGCGGCAGTCAGGGGGTATGGGAGGATTGGCTGCTGCTGGATTGCAGTATGGTTTTGAGCCCAGGAGAGTTGGGTTGGGACAGCCTGCTGCTGCAGCTGGTGCTGAGTCGGGGCAGCAGCAACAGCAGCATGCAGAGGTTCGGCAGCGGCAGCAGCCGCAGCAGCAATAGCCAGTCCATGACGTTGCTGCTGCTGCTGCTGTTGCTGCTAGTGCTATTACAGACTTCAGCCACAGCAATCACTCCATCACCAGCAGTAATGCCTTCCCCAATTACTTAGACAAAAATCCAAGAAAATTGTCTAGTTTTGTCCATAAAGTTTGCCAATATAATTGTTCGGCTGTTTGCCTGCTTCCACAGATGGGTGAGTAGAAGCTCCCCTTGGTCACATGCTGCTTCTGCTCACCTTCTTCTCTGCCAACAAACCACAGCAGCAGGGCCAGCAGTGCTGCCACCAGGCAGCAGCAGCAGAAGCATCCCAGCCTGTTCAGCAGAGCCCCAGCTCATTTTCTCAGAGGTCTTCTGAGCAACAAACTCTTGGCAGCCCAGTACTCTCATTGCACTCAAATGTAACTGGTCCTTGCTGCTACCTAGTGCACCAAGCCACTGACCGTCATTCTCAGAGAATCAGCCGCTGAGTCAGACTTCATGGCATTCCAGACTTTATGGCGTGTCAGTTTTCTTTCCCCTTTTTCATCCCCTTTTCATTGCATGTCCCCTCTCTGTTTGGCAAGCCTTGTCAGAGGTATCATTAGCTGGCAGGTCGGCTGATGCAGGTCAGCTGATGCAGGTCAACTGATGCAGGTCAGCTGATGCAGGTCAGCTGATGCAGGTCAACTGATGCAGGTCAGCTGATGCAGGTCAGCTGATGCAGGTCAGCTGATGCAGGTCAGCTGATGCAGGTCAGCTACAGTCCATGGTGGTGATGATCCCTCAAGCATGAGCTCATCTTTGTAGCTGCAGATGAGCACGTTACTGTGCCGCTAGTCTCCAGGCCTTCATTGTGTCAAATCATGGTACAACAGGCTCGGGTGCATATCCCCCTGTTGGCATTGTGACTGTAGCCAGGCCCTAATCAATTCTTCTTACTAAGTCTCCAGGCCTTCCTTGTGTCAAATCTTAAGCTTGGTATAACAATATTTTGTAGAAAAGGGATTGAACCCATTTGTTCATGAACCCTTGAATGCTCTGGTCAATGCCTGAATGTATGTTGGACTTGATAAGGCATATGACAAGAGATGTTTTCAAGTCTTTTGCGGGACGATGTTGTATTTGAAGGTTGATGTTACATTGCATGTTACTAAATATCCACAGGCCCGCAAGTAGCAAGCTTGCTGACAGATATGCAATCACAAGTTAGCTGTGAGTTGGAACTTAGCGCTAGCACGCGCCAAGCTGGAGACAAAACCCTGGCAACTCTCACAAACGGTGCAAACCTCCTTGCAATGAAATCAGAAGGCTGTTTTCACAACGCTGAACAAGCTCAAGCCCGCACCAGCCTTGGATCGTGCACGGCCTAGCGCGCAATTGTACTCCGCTTTGCCTCGCGTTAGCAGCGTAAACTGCGGACAAGTTGCCTTCAATTATTAGAAGTAAGCTGGTTTAGTTTAAAGCAACAGTACGCAGTTGCCACCGAGTGCAGCCGACGCAATGCTGCGACGATGCTTCCGTTGGCACAACATATGTGTAGGCGATAGCAATGCTGCACAGCCAGGCTACGTCTCGGGAGGATTTTTCCTACCTCACAGGGAATATGGGCACGTATCCACCCTCGAGTCTAACATAGCGACCAGATAAACAGTACATATACCATTTGGTGACCATGTGGTCATCCTAGGTTGGCTACTAGCCATGTTCTGAAGTCAACACAAGGCCATATCCTCTACTTTCTCACTTGCTAGGGCATTGACCAGGCATCTGGCACTGCCAATATATTGTCATGTATCCACAAGGCTCTTGCAGTGAAGTAGAGCATTCTGAAGACTTGTATTTGGGCCAGAAACAGCTAAGACCTACAGTAACCTTAAACCCTAGCTGTCTCCAGCTGGGCTTGTGATTTATCTTGTCTCCGTCCGCCCAATGACATGATGGTAGGAAGGAAGGAATGAAGGAAGGAAGGTAGAATCCACACATCAATGTAGATTCTCGCATCATGTAGTCTCCAACTTGCAGCTAACTTGTGATTGCATATCTGCCGGCAAGCTTGCTACTTGCGGGCCTATGGTCAATATTGCTGCATTGTACAATCGGTCCAAGGTCAGGTTACCGGTGCATGCGTCCTCGTAGGATGCAGGCGCTTGCCATATGACATTGACACTGGGCTGATTGTACACTATTAGTGTCTGCACTGCAGCGATACACCTGCCAGGACATGCTCCATTGATGGAACAGATATCTGACCTGAGGGAAGAAGGATGACCTTCACTGATGCTGTCCATGCACTGCCAGTGGCACTGCCGTTGATGAATATGATGTGCATATGTTGTTACCAGTGCTACAGTGCTACACATTGGAGATGCAATCAGCAGGTTACCCCTGGCACTGCCTGTTGTCAGTTTTCAAAGCATTTTTGAGGCATCCTAAGATCAGACATAGCCAGTCATGGCGACACCTCCATGATCGATATGCCCTGATGCTGAAAAGCGTCTGGTGTTCGAAGAATGTAAGCAATTCGCTAAGCCCAAGCCCTCACCCTGCAACAGGTGCAGGAGTGCTATGAGTGTTGCACACCGAGTGCAGCCAGTTGGGATTGTCGACAGGATATTGCCGCAGGCCTATGTATTGCCTGTGTTCCCTGTAACAATTTCATGAGGAATCATCATTGGTATCTGGTACTTACTATAGCTACCAGGACGTCAGCCTGAGCTCCGGGAGACGGGTGTATCAACACTGTCATTCTTCTTCTGCAAACCTGCTGCAGAGCAGCAAACCTGAGCATGTTCGACTCCACAACGGCGACAACCACAACGGCTGTAGGGAGACCCTGCAGACCATTCAGCCACCTCCTAGGGTCACCTAGTAGGAGTCCAGACCCATGCTACTGGAAGACCATGGATGACTTCTTCACTCTTTGCAATTTTACCCCTGGATAGGCCTAGGCCCATGATACAAGTATCCTCAGTACTGAGGGACCATGCACGGTTGGTTCTAAGATAGCCACTAAAAAGCTTGAACCAACAACCAATGCTGAACCCACCATTCTGTTAGTTGCCAATAAGGCGGCCTCATCACATTCAGTAAACAGTCCTTGTCGGGTCACAAACACCTACTGTGGGCCCCAGCTGGGGCCTAAGATGACTGCCGGTCAGTGGCAAGCAATCCTTGACAACAACAAATAACAGATGGCTATCTGTTAACATGCTTGTATGAGCAACTGACAGCAGCCTAGGGTGCAGGCCTGTGTCAGCGTAAATCTAGCAAACTTTCCTTTGCCGAAGCAGGCAGCCCTCCTCTTTGCTCTCTGAGAAAACGACCCTGCTTGCTTAAGTCAAAGCCTCAATCACCAACCATGTGCTGTTGTCCCATCCACAGCTGTCTACAAAGCAGAGCATCATTAAAAAAAACCTTGGCAGCACTGTAGATGCCTGCCGGTTGCTGGTGATATAGTCAGCAAGCTATCTGCGCAATCTCAAGATCATGCTGCCCCCAGGCCATTGAGGTTTGCCCATCAGAAAAGCAGAAGCTTGCACACAACTCTCTGCTATCATGCAGTAGGAACAACCAAGCAGCCAGCCAACCAGCCAGCCAACCAGCCAGCCAACAAGCAAGCAACCCACCAGCCACTGCATCAGCAGAGTGTTGTAGTAGTACAACATGCATCTTCACAAGTAACTGCCTGAACTTTGTCACACAGATGCCATACACCTTGCAAAGAACCTGTACCCCCTCCGCTATGACCCTGCTGACCTGACTTGCAACAACTTGTTCAGGGTCTTGAGGACACCAGGCCACAACTCACAGTACTCCTTCCCCGACCACACACACCATCCATGGCTTGCCACACTCATCTCTCACATCCAAGCCTGCCTACCAACACCCGTGAACAGCAGCAACTTGCTCTTCTTTTGTAGTACCAAACTGCCACAGCTCCTACTGGCCCTAGACCACCAGAGCTGCTGCCTGAAGATAAATAATGTCATGATTACGTTTATCTCTGAGATCCAGCCAAGTTAGTCACCGGCTGCCAGATGGCCGGTCATATGGCCCATGCCTATCTCCGTACTTTGAGTGCCCCCTGTCAGGCCCGCCCCCGCCCCTGTAGCCATCATCGCCGCCGCTGCCGCCATACCTGCTGCTGCCACCCGTCCAGCCGCCACTGCCGCCGCCGTAGCGGCTGCTGCCGCCGCCGCCAGCCGCATTGTGCGCGTTGCTGTACACGACTCCTCCATTGCTGCGACCGCCACTTCGGTCGTCTCGCCGGTCACTGTAGCTGCCACCATTATCGGCCCTGCCGTTGCTGTAGCCGCCGCCGCTGCGGTGGTGTCCATTGTCGTGGCGCTGCACGAAGCCGTTGTTGCCTGCGTTGCCGCCCCCAATGGCGTTTGAGCGGCCACCGCGGTCTCTGCTGCTGAAGTCAAAGGGATTGCTCTTGCTGCTGCTCATGTCAAAGGCACGAGTGCCCTGTCTGTCCAGGCGCTCGCCGGTCTCATAGTCAAAGTTCTGCAAACAGCAAGGGTTGGAGCAGTAGTCAGCAGAATTGTGGCAGTAGTCAGCAGAACTATAGCAGTAGTCGGCATTGTCGCAGTAGTCAGCCATGCAGCAGGGGTCAGCATTATACCCAGTAGCAGCAGAAGTTTAGCAGTAGCATGACTGCAGGAGTACTGGTAGAGGTTGAGCAGCAGCAGCAGTACCACAGCAGTGGTCAGGGCAGCAATAGCAGCGTTGCAGCAGCAGTGAGCAGCACGTGGATGTATCGTCATGAAGACATGCTGCACAGCAGCAATCCAGGGTCCACCACAGCCTCATGATCAATGAGCTTGCAGATGGGTACGCTACGGCATTAGCAACATGTTGTGTGTTTCTAGCACTGGCAGTCATGCCAGGTGAATACACAGTCTCTGCAGATCACTCAATGTGCAGTCTCAGCCATTGAGTAAAGAGTCTCAGGCTCAGCTGTTGTCAAGCGGCTCACCAGTGCAGTGAGCTTCACAATGTGTCCATCAAGAGCAGCTCCTGTGAGCTTGTCACACGCGTCACGGCACTCAGCATATGTCTGGTATTCACCAACCCTGCAGCCACAGAAGCACATGGATTGGGTCAAATCAGCAGCCTTGGATGCGACCCACAACAAGCAGCAAGGGCTGTGGAGTGTTTCACTGTAGGGAGCCCAGATGTACTGCTACATGTGGTCCATCAAACGCCTCAAGCCGATCAACATCAGTACATCTACTGTGCCATCAACCTTGCACGCAGTACACCGCGACAAGCAGCAAGAGGTATCGGATGTTTTACTGCAGGGAGCCCCTTTGTAGCCCAAACACTATTACCACATCCGCTGTTGCTTAGTGGACCTGTGCACGCATCCCTGTGAGTTTCTGCTGCATCCGCGGCAGTTGCTGATCAAAATGCACCTGCTTTTGCTGTAGAGACGGCATGCACACTTGCAGGAAAAGAACACTCCCACTGCTGACAGGGGGCATGTGCTGTTGGTTGGCAGCTGATGAGACGATATTATATCTTTTCACAATCGGAACATGTTGGCCATGTGCTGCTTAGTATTTTCACTGTTCTTGGGCCAGGACCTGATTGTCTACAACTGTGGTTCTCAGAATGACACACTGCTGCCATTTGAACCATCAGCCCATCAATGCACTCACCCCATGCCATCTGGGTCAACATTTGCATATGTGACATCACCAACCTGTCTCAGAAAATCCTTCAAGAGCCTGCAGCCAGCACAAGCCAGCACACATCAGCACAAGCCAGCACACGACGTGGGGTGTTGATATGCAAGAAAAGAAACCAACCGGTGCAGAGATGGTTTTGGTTCCAGTTTTAATTTACAATTCAAGACACAGTAGGGTTTGCAATGCTAGGATACCCTCCGCCCCTTGAACAGGGCCTTGCAGATGCAGGTGCATCGGTGTATTAAGCTGTCGCTTGCAGCAGCTTATGAACCACTTTTGTGTGCTGTGATTTGTTGCAAGGTAACCTGCAGCTACAAGACAAGTCTGCACACACATATCATGCAAATGTACCATGCTCTGAAACGCTTGCTCAGTGATCTGCAAACCCTGTCTGGACAGGGGCATGAAAGCCAAGACCTGTCTATCATCTGGCAAAGCTGACTTCCATCCATCTATCTATCTAGGTGCAAGTAACACAGCAACATGCGATGCCGACAGCTTCCAGCAGAACACATGCCAGGCACAGCAGAACACATGCCAGGCAAAGCAGAGCACAAGCCAGGCACAGCAGCAGCCACTCACTGCCAGCCAACATCTCTCGCCAGCCCTGAGATGCGGCACCTGTAGCCCACAGGTTTCTTGACTGGACCTACTGCATTGTAGCGAACAGCGAGCAGCGCAGCAGAGCACAGCAAGATATGCCTTGTTTGGAAATATAGACACTAGATGTTCTTATGAAGCTTGATTATAGAAAAACAGGTCATGACTGTGTAATAACCATCATCACAGAGCTGCAAGCAGGTGTGTGTTGGATAGCTGTGGTTTGCCGATTGCAGCGCCCCGGTTGCTCTCACGGCGTCCTGCAGGGACCTGGAAGAAAGGGTCCCTGTGAAGACACGACTACAAGTGGCTGCCAGCCCACATGCATGCCTTGCAAGTACAAACAGCGCATGTGCTGTGTGTGAGCAAACACAAAGCAGTACAGGCTTGCTGTGGCGGACTAAGATTCATTCATTCCTGCTGTGCCATTTGTATTGTGAGGTACCTGTGACAGAGAGTGGTAGGGAAGCTGATGAAGCACTGCTCACCATCGTGACCACCGCTCCTGTAGCTGCCACCCCTGTCCCTGTCGTAGTCGCCGCCACCTCCTCGAGAACTGTGCTCATAGCCGCTGCTGCCACGGTCCCTGTGGTCATAACTCCCCCTGTCATAGCTGCTGCGGGTCCTGTCATAAGTGCTGTTGTGACCGCCGCCACGCCTGTCATCAAGTTTGGGGCGCTCTTTGCGTTCGTTAGCCCGGTCGACCTTGAGCTCATTTCCCAGGAGTGTAGAGCCATGTAACTGTACGTGGAAATGGCCAGGGGAAGCAGGATCAAACACTGATGTTCGTGCAGGATGTGTTAGTGGGTTTGTCCATTGTGCCACACCAGCAGCGGCAGGGAGGGGGCTTGGTTACCAGAGGACTTGGCAGAAGATTTAATGGCTCCGATTGCCAGGATAGCCCTTGTACGCATCATCGTTTGCTACAACTGATGGTTTGCAGGACACTCTGATGAGTGGCTTGCAGGTTATACACTGCAGGATGTGCACATGCTTCCCAACAGTTGCTGCTGTTGGCATCACCACTCTCTGTTCCCCTTTTCAACTTCAAACAGCTACAGATGCTGGGTAAAAGCCAGAACATGTTGGTGGGAAGATGAGTGCGTATGCTTGAACAGCCAAGCAGTAGATGCTGCTGCAGTCACCGTGTAACAGAACATCACCCAGGAAAAACACAGGTTGTACTGTTATGCCCTGCTGTAGCCTTGGCAGGACAAGATGCAAACCAGGGGCCCGGCGTGCACTTTTTGCAATTGTGCAATTTTTGAATTTCAAGAACCCTCAGAAGGGGACGGGGAGTGAGGCATGAGGTTCTGTCAGGAATCGTTGCAGTCATCCATGTTGGGAGAGGGACTTTGGCAGGGGTACCTTCTGCCCAATCAGACCATTTCCCCCCCTACAACACTCATGGTGTGCCGCATGCTGCGGGGAGTGCCGTTATCTCCTGCCACTTTTAGATTGTTATCTTCTGCCGATTTCAGGGGCCTGCGCCTCAATATGTGGAGCATAACGTTGCCATGGCTTAACAAGTTACAGCAAACCCGTTAGGCTCTGGAGGTGGTGCTTGCTGCAACAGGTGCAGGGCCAATTGAAATGGCTTTGCTTCTGTTTTGGGGTTGGGAAAAATGACTTCTGCAGCCATCACTCAGATGGGTGCATGCCCGTACCACGTGTTGGTTCCCCAAGGTGCTGCTGAGCCAGGGAAATTCAGCTGGAGGGCCGCAACTGCCGACTAGGTAGCAGCAGTAGCTTGTGCCGGGGTAATCCCACAGAGGCCACACACGCTGAAACAGCGCCAAAAACAGTGTTCCATGGGTCATTGATCCCATTATGAAGCAATCATCCAAGACGAACCTTTCTCATGGCTTTGTCCATGCTCTCGAAGTCTTCAAATGTTACGAAGCCATAGCCTTTTGAGCGGTTGGTAGCGGGGTCTCGTGGCATCTGCAAGAAGGAATATATAGTTCATTTGGCGCAGGTGGTTGGCTTCATCCAGGCCGTAGGCCCGGGTGGCTATTCCCGCTGCGTTACCAGACTGCCATCGTCCCAAATGTGGTGAACAAGCTTGTTTTGACCCTGTCGTAGGCTCAAGACTCACCAGAACTTCGACTATCTTTCCACACTGCTCAAAATGTGCCCTGAAGTCTTCTTCTTGAGTATCATAGGCCAAGTTCCCAACAAACACCTTGGGGGCGCTGTCCGGCTCTTTGGTCCTAGGTCTGTACACTCTCTCATCATCCGTAGGTGATCTGCTACGGCTTCTGCTGTAGCTGCCATCCCTATGCGACATCTTTGAGTTTACTTTGTTGAAAACAGGTCGGTTATCGCAAGGCATGAGTGTGGTTGATAAATATGAATGTCAACCCGTATGAAAATGCTGCAAGCATCCAGGAGCATGTTGGTGTACACTCACTTCCGCGGGTTTGAACCACAACACAACTGCACTGTGGATGGGGAGCAACGACACATTATACATATGCGGATGAGCTATGAAAATCATCTCAAATGCCAGCCCGGTCAGTGGGCCGAAGCCCACCCATGGTCCCATCGCACATCGCAACCACATCGTAACAGCTGTTTGCTCTGTGCTGCCTAGGCTGGCAGCATCAGATCCACTATCAGTGCATACTTTGCTGACATGCACTCACAATTGCCATACACGCACCCTGGCCCTGACAGCAGTGCCATGATCGCCTGTGCGCCAGCATTTTGAAATGCAGAATTCTGCAAGTAATTAAATACTATCCAGCACCTGCATGCAGAGGCAGGCACTGTGGATCCTTTCCATCTCACATAAAACGAATTTCACAGTCTTATGCCCATAGCGTAATATAGTATATCTCCTACTAGATGCAGCAGCGCTTGCAGACACTGGGCAAGTCTCCTGCTGACCCGATCACCTGGCTGGCAGCCCTCACGGGGCCAGCCTGATCACGGAAGTTAGCCTTACCCAGTGAATGGTCCCATAGTTTGAAGCCCTGTATGCCACCACCAGAGTTCATGGTGGGCAGGCAGGCGCTTTACTGAGACATATGGTGCTTTGATACACGCCTTGGCCCATTTTACCAGCCATGCTCAAGCGCTGAAGCTGGCTAGCAGCTTACTCATCTTAGCAATCACATCATCTGACAGCTTATGGATTACTAGATGATATCAGGCAAGCATATCAGAGCTGACTGATACCATTGATGATTACGGCTGTTGAACAGCTGGCTCAAATGAGTTTGTGCCACAATTGGGCATTAAATGCCCAATGAGCCTGTACTTGGCTCGCAAACAGGCAGGTTACACTCGTGTAACTTCTTCTTTTTGGTGTGCCCCCATGAGCCATCAGTTGGCTCCTTTCGGGTGGAAACCCTTGAGGTAACTTGTAGTAGTAGTAGTAGTAGTAGTAGTAGTAGTAGTAGTAGTAGTAGTAGTAGTAGTAGTAGTAGTAGTAGTAGTAGTAGTAGTAGTAGTAGTAGTAGTAGTAGTAGTAGTAGTAGTAGTAG
>JABEVS010000635.1:0-29310 GCA_018290735.1 Coelastrella sp. MACC-549 | reverse complement strand
GGGGGCGGCTCAGTGTTGTTCAACAGTGCCAAGCCTTGCTGAGACATCCTCAGAACTCAACTGGCGATTGGGGCGGGGAGGAGGGGAGGGGGGGAGGCAGGAGGAAGCTGCGTCTGAAGCTGGCAGTGAAAGCGAGTGCTACAGCCAGCGTCCCTACTTTGTGATTGAACCATGCATCATCAGCTTCAACCTGTCATTCATGCTGCACCTGTTGCTATCACAGCTTGTGTGCAACATGTTGACACGTTTGTGTGAATGCAGAGTGATGCATTATCTACTGCCTGCGATCAGCAGTGACAGCATAGGTGGTATCCAACCGATTGCACAACAAAAGCAGTCTGCACACCCCAATTGGTACTGGTTCAACATACATCAATATTCATTTAGCACCTTGTTGATTTAGCACCCTGTTGCAGAGGGGTGACTGCTGTTGCCAACCTTCCGTACATGCCTGCCATTGCCAACCTCTCTGCTTGTGTGATTATCCTTGCTGACGGCCTGTGGGTCAGTTATTGACCCTTACCCTTCCTGCTGCTGTGCCGCTGCACGCACTTGACCTCGTCAGGTTTTTCTTCGAGTACCATGTGAACTTCCAACCCATGCTGGCAGCCTGGCAGGATCAGCATGACCCTTCTAAAACCCTGGCGGACGCATACAAAGTGTTCCATGAACTTCGACAATGTGGCTGGCGGGCCCACTCCTGGGTGTAACAGAGCACAATGATGGCGATGAAGCACAGTGGCCTTTGGACTGCAAGGCATCCTTCGGAATGACGGAGCAATCATTTCTGAAGCCCAACTTTATGTGATAAACCTTTACAAGGGTTGTGCGGAATCTGGGATCTGAGTTCTGTATATACATGTCGGGTGTTTTGGCTAGGTCTCCAAGAACTGATTTTGAGAGGGTCTTGTTGAGTACATCATATTCACAGGATGAGGAACACATGATTGAATCACACAACAGCATCTGTACAGGGTTGGGGGGAGGCTGGTGTGTGTTTGTGTACATACACACCAGGTCTCTCATGAGCCCTCCAACACAGCAGGAGCGAGTGTCAGCAGCTAGAGTGTCGCATGTCAGATGCATCACAGAGGGTGGTGCAACAGCCTCTGCTGCAACTGGGTTCATCTGCACAGCGTAGACTATGTTTGTTGCAGAGAATGGAATCAAGATATTCGATGCATGTGGCAGCATCATGCTGTGCCACTTTCAGTGACATGTCTGTACAGCGGCAGGGCATGGAGTGGTTGCAGACATGCATACACCATATTCAAATGCATGTTGGTGCATAATCTGGTGTCTGATTTGAACAATACCAAGACGCAGACTTGCAGTTTGAGAGGATTCCACACACACAAACATCAGCAAGTGCATGTCTCAATGCTGCCATAAAAACAGATGCACTGCATAGTGTGTGGAATAATATATGGGAAGGACTCTACTGAAGTGTTCATCAAGTGAGATCGACCTTGCTGATTTATTGATCACCCTTTGGCATTCCCAGCGTACACCAGAAGATCTTTTAGTGGTAAGGAGATCTCAGTGAGTCACGCTTGCATCACAAAGTAAGGGAGTCTGTCGCCGCATGTTGCTCACTGAAAGGTGCTGGTTGGCTGTTGTTCTTTCCTGTGTTTGTGTTGCCAATGTTGCATCAACCCATCATTCAAAAATTGACATGTTCAGGGTTTAGGAGCAGTGCTGAACTCAGAGTCTGGGTGCACTGGTGCCTCAAGCATGCACATATTATGTTGAAAACACATCAGCCAATGCATGCAATCTGTGTAAGAGATGTACAAGATGTACATGTTCAATGCAGTCAGCTCAATGCATGATCAGGCTACTTTTAGTATATAGCAGCCAGTTGTGCTCTTGTAAACCTTACGATCTGGGTTTTTGGAGGGGGGGGGGGTCCCCATCAGCCAGATTGTTGGCGCATCACCCTGGCTTTTGCTGTAGCATCTGTTTTGCTGTAGCATCTGTGCAATGGTGCACCGCATGTCAGCACGTGTTCAGAGGTATCCCATCTGTGAAATCACGCCAGTGTGAGTCAACACTGTGTTGGCTCAACATGTGACATGCGATGCAGCTGGTAGCTTGGCATCTCGGCTGCAAGCAGTGTGGTCCCACTCCAGGGTTTGGCAGAGGCAACACTGGCAGCAGCAACAGCAGACATCATAAGTGTGAAACTGCTGCTGCCTAGAAGCAGCTATAGATTCTCAAAACAGTATGCGGCATACTGCAGCAGCAGCAAGGAGCCAACAACACTGTCAGCGAGCAGGCACAAGACAGCAAGGACGGGGTTGGAGGTGCAGCTGCAGGTGCTGATAACGGTAGTCCATGTCATGCACATGGTCTAAATTCCACACTTATTGGGTAATTTGGTTGAGTTCATGCTGCAGCTGCATCATAACAGCTGACTCAGCCTGAATCCCAGTCACTTTACAGTCTCACAGTGAAAGTCTGGAATAATTTATGAGTCACTTACTACCATGTCAGCGTGAGCACGGTGCTACTCAATAACAGTGTTTGGTGTTGCAGCCCCTCACAGCCTGTGAGTCTGTTGAACGGACTCGGTAGAACTGGCAGAAGTGAGCACCGTGCAAACAAGTTGTTTGACATGTTTAATGTCAGGCCCAGGTGTCTCGGTGTGCCTGTGTGTCGGCCAGGTGTGTTGATGTATCTGTTCAGTATTGTCCAATGCTTGATGTGCACTATTTGATCATGTCACATAGGTTTCTGGGTGGTTGCTGACTCAGCAGCTCCCAAAGAGTGCTATAAAGCTTGTGCGTCGCTTGGCTGCGCCAAGCTTATGATTGTCAAACGTCTGAACATGTTTGGTCATCACTCGGGCATTGCCTGAGTGATGGGTATAGTACCATCTTTGATCAGCAGCTGAGCTGCTGTACCGACATACTGGGTCACCGACGCCCAGGTTTGTGACATCAATAAGTCATGGCATGAGCTACTCAGTACTCAGTAGTTGTTCTCTTGACTACAAAGGTTTGTCCGGCACATTAGCCTTATGCAGGGCAGGAATGCCCCTCAATCCTGGGAAACACCACAAAGCCTTTTGAAAAGCAAGTGCTCCACCACACCATGCTCGTGACGGTCACTCGAAGCATGGTAACCTTGCTTCCCTTCTTTGCAGGATTGAGGTGCATCCATGCCCTGCATAAGGCTTAAGCATATTTTTCCTCCGGAAATAGGCCGGGGTTCAGAGTCAGTGCATGAAGTTGTTGCTTGTCAGCAGATAATGGTCGGACCATGCAACAACTTCAATTGCATGCATCATGCGCTCTGAACCTGAGATGTTATGCTGCCTATGGTGTGCCTATTATGTGATCACATGAATTCATGAACTCGTACATGATACGTTCATCAGGGAAGGAAGGAAGGATGGAAAGGGCTATTACGTTCATCAGATGATCACAGCCTCCAGCAGCAAGATTCTGCACATGATGTGCACAGATGGGGACTCACAGATGATTATCAGTCACTGAACCTGGTGGGCAGCACTTGCAGCAGCTCGTGGCAACCTGCTGTGCGCCTATTTCAGCGCAGATGCCGGCTTGCATTGCACAATCAAATTCTGGCTGAAATCCTGAATCTATGTCAATGACTATCACTGCCACGTGGCAGTGCACCTAGACGGATGCACTACCTCCACAGGGAAGGAAGGGTAATCTTCCTTTCTTCCTTCTGGTCCACAGTAGCATTGACACAGCCCTAGGCTCGTGCCCCATTGAGAGCTCCATCGAATGCTGCACAATGGGCCCTATTAGTAGTGTACTTCTGAACACAAGAACCTTCACTGCATCACCATTCCAGATCAAGTTTGGCAAAATACTCAAATCCAAGCCCACTCACCACGATCCAATGGCAGACCAATAGGCAGAAGCAGCACTGCTTCCTGCAGAGCATGACCTTTGCTGGTGAAGGTTCATCAGCTGGTAAATCAATCAACTAACTGCTGTACCGGCATGCCAGGCCAACAGTGACAATGTGTATGCTGACAGCGGTGCCATTGCCACTGTCACAACATGCATTTGCACACATTGTGTGAATCATGAAATTGATGGACTACAGACAGGCCGAAAACCTGAAACTGTGACGTCCGCCAGCACAGTGTGCAACCAGGGGACCACGTGACAGTGTGACAGGCATGCAGCACTTGAGCTTGAAAACCATGTTGACCTCTTGGAGATGCACAAACGACATATGCACACAATATCAACAATCAAACAGCACCAGACCCCGAAATTCCCCCCTGACCTGAGTGTGCCTGCTTACCAAGCATGCAGACCAAGGTGTATGTGAAGTGAACCATGAGGCCATTACTGCATTATGAGATGACATGAAGGTGCCAATGAGCACTCAAGATCAGCAGCCACACATTGAAGTGAGAGGGATGCAGAAAGTGTCACTGATAGCAGAGGCAAGGCTGCTTGCGCTACAGAAAATCAGGCACACCATGAGATCCTTGGGTGCTTGTTGGTCTTGAAGCCCAACAGCTGCAGTATCGACTGCGATTCTGCAATCCTGCAATAGCTGTGATCAAGCTAAAGCAATCACTCCCCATAATTATGTCAGCAGCATCAAATCTCCACTGCTGCCTTTCCCTACTCTACTAAAGTCTAGCGCAGCTGCTGCACCAACAGCAAATTGGATCTGCTGCATGGTACCCCATATCAGTAGCTATCACAGCTACAGCAAGGGCCAGCAGCACCCAGCTGGGGCCTGCAGTACATGGCCGCCATTCAACTATTGTCGCCGCCGCTGATATGCAGCCAGGCCTTGGTCTATCAAAGGCTTCAACCTGTCCATCCTGACCCGTATGCTGGCATTGTACAGGTTCCATTGCCGCCTGGCCCTTGGACTGAAGATGCTGGGCTGATACTGCCCTGGCAGCAGCTTGACCTCGTACTCATCCTTGCTGTCATACAAAACAGGATATCGCGCAAACTGCACATACGTAAGCGGGAACCACCTGCAGCATATCAACAGCAACAGCAACAGCAACAGCAGAATCAGAACTCCATGACCCCGCGGGCCAAAGGACACCACACATATCAACCAGCATTGCTCTAGCACAGAGGTTGCTGTGACACAGGCACAGAAGCTTGCTCACCCGTACTTTGGGGCGACTGAGGGAGCAACACTGCTGGCTCATCATTCTGCACTGGCGCTGATGCCGTACAGCTCACAATACCCACAATATGATTGAACAAGAAGACCAACACGTCCTCCTCTAGAAGTAATCTCGTGACAGATAACAGCACAGCCCGTCACCCGATGCCTGACAGCTTGATGAGCTGAAGCTGCCGCTGCCGAGCACCGGACCAACTACAGTATGCTACAGCACTTGTACACCAGCTCAACGCAGACAGCCTTCTCTCACCTATCAAGTTCATGGAAGCTCGTCCAGTCAGTACCCTTCTCCTCGGGAGACCCAATCATCACACACGTAGAACCCTTTGGCAAAAACACAAGCCTGAACCCACTGCTGCCCTGAGTAGTGATGAACACAGCCGCCCGTGACAGCAGCTGCAGCTGTTCTGACCACTGCATGTCACGGAATCTTGCGACCCTCACATCAGCAGCAGGATACTGCTCTCTGATGTCTGCTGCCAGCTCATCTATGTTGAGAATCATGCGCCTGTCTGAGGCCGCTGTTGGGCCATACCGCTTGTCATTCAGCAGGATCAGAGGCCGGTCCTGCTCTGTGCTCAGCTGCTCCCGAACCAGATGTTTGGAGCTACCAAGGTCCAGTGCCGCCGCTATGCCGCTTGCATGCTTGATGTCGGTCGCTGCTGTATTGCCGGCGTTCAACGGACCTATACCTGCAACCTGCAGATGACGAGCAAATTGGGGCCCGTGGGTGGTGGTGGTGGTGGTGGTGGGGGGGGGGTGTCAGCCATGTGGCAGTGTGTGTACACATTGTCATGGCTTTTGCAACTGCAAGTGTGTAATGTGGCAGTAAAATGATGCTCAGCTGACTAGCAACAATCTGCAAGAAGACTAGCCGGTGTCTGCCAGGCTACTGCAAGCCATGCATAGCGGAGGCCAGCCACCACAGGATGTCTACCTGCCTGCATGGTGTGATGTTATGATTCATCAACTTCGTGCCAAGCTTGCTGACCTTACCAGCACTAGTCATAACCTGTACATACCTGGAAGGCATGTTCTCTGAACATCCACCAACTGTAGCTGTCAAAGAAGCTTGGCAACACAGCGTACTCATGTGCTTGCTTCTTCCCACTGTTGGACAATGATGCCCTGCTGGCCCTCTCATACCCGCCATCACCCACAAGCAACTGCCGAAAGCAGATGCCGTTGTTACCTCCACGACTGGAGGTCTCCTGCAGTGCTTCAAGCCTGTGCTGCAGTAGATCTACAGTTGGGGCGACAGTGCCTTGAAGGATGTGCTCAAGCACATGGTGCGTGCCTGGGACCAGCAACGCTTGCAAGTCTGTAGGAATGTTTTGACCAAAGTGATTCCGCAACATGAGGAACATGGGAAATGCTTCATTGACCAGCCCATGTCCAAAAGACTCCTTGTTATCCCCGACTCGCCACAACACAGTGGTCCGTTGCTCTTTCTGAAGGCTAGAGCAGTCTGGGTCACTGCTCTGCTGCGCTGAGCAGTCAATTTCCAACTTGTCTGCCAAAAGTGCTTTGATATGGCGGCATAGCAATGCCACCTGGCTCGGCAGAGCTGTGTTAGGCAGGTATACATGTATCAAGCCTTGTGTGCTCCCCAACTGCATGCACACATTGCTGAACATGCATGACTGCTTGCTGGCGGTGCTGCCCGTGCAGATGGCACTGTAACTGGATCCAGTGCGATAAGTTTCCGCTGTTGCAGCTGCTTGAGCATTCAATGGGAGGCCTGCACGAGATCCTGCAGGTTGATCACAGCAGAAGGGACTAGGCAGCTGCAACGTGTCTATATACACTTCTGCACAACCGCTAACCAGCGTGCAATGGCTGCACAAATTGGTCAGTCTACAATACGTGTTCAGGCCATATGCCAAGCCAGAGAAGCCAGGCCAAGGCTGTAGGCTGTCCACAAGTCAAACGGTAAACGTCAGCGCTCACCTTTTATACCAGCACGCTGCAGAGAACGCCGGCTAACCCAGCCAAAACTACTTGTACTATGAAAACTGACATGATCCCGGCTACTGTCTGCTTGCTGTGCGACACCAAGTTGCGTGCCAGCTAGCATCGACAGGAGCCAGCATGCCAGCACCTTAGCCCGGATGGGCATGCCCGCAGTAGTGACGTGCTAGCTTTCCAGGATGTTACTTGTCACCGAAACGGCACCAATCATGCACAGACCGTACAGTGGGTTGAATAAGAGGCGCAACCTACTAGCCGCGACAATCAGAATCCTAGAGCTTGGACTATATAATTCTAAAATTGAACGCATGTGCCTGCCTGCCACGATATGCACGCTGCTGTAACACTGCCAGGCTACCTGCTTCCGTTCAACTTCCACAGGCTTTCCACGTGCATAGTCATGCTGGTTTGTGATTGAACGGAGCATTGCAACATACAGTTTTTCGGCAGGGGCATCATCCAGCCCACTACTGCCTTGATGTACGGACAGTGCCGACCGGTGCGGGTGATGAAAAGAAGGGCAACGACAGGCTGTTGTGCAGCTGCGCATAATTAACCTGCTGAACGTAGTAGCTCAATAGCAGTGCATGCTTGCCGGCCCCTGGCAAGGGTCAGCATCTACCAGACCACACACCGGCGACAAGCAGCCTGGCTGAGACTGCACAGCATTGCTGCGTGACGCCACACCACCATGCTGCCTGTCAATCATTGCATTCAAATCTGGACTGCATTGAGAGTTGTTCTCATTGTTCGCGCATGCTTCTCATTACTGGCACTGGCATTTGCCATACATACAGCATTTCAGGTTTTTAGCATGATAGCATTTCAGGTTGTTAGGTTGACTTCAGACTGTTGAAAATATACGGGAAAAACTCACTTTAAGGCTGTAGGTGACATAGCACTGCATTCGAACTGGCTGCATGGCTCAATTACAGTTTGCCGCACCCACCCACTTGCTGTGTCCGACTCTGAGTCAAAGATTCCAATCGGCAATTCAATAGCCTGGCAGGCTGCTGGCAGAGCCTCTAGCATTGGGAAAAACTTTCTCCCACGATCGTCTGCACAGACTAAGTCTGAGCACTCATTGGACCAGCATCTGCCAGCCTGGATGAAGAATTGATTTCTTCATCATGATGATTCAATTTGTTGAACAAATGTTGCATGAGCTCCCAGCTAATAGTCTCTTTTCCCACTGACTTCAAGGGGCAGTGACCTGTTCCAAGTGATGACGTACCCGTCAGCCACCAAGTACGTTATCTCAAGGGCCTTGCGACCGGAAAGCAGGTGCTGTTCTGCAATAGCCATGAAGTCTGTGTTGAGCACACATCCAAATACCCATACACCATACGCAACACCTGATTCACGCAAAATTGCCTAGGCAGGCTGCCGCTATTGCACCATGGGCCAGCAGCAGTGTGCATCCTCAATCCACCACCGTGACTGATTAGCTCCTGAAGAGACTCGTCGGATGCGCCCGGAACAGGCCATGAGGCTTTGCAAAAACCAATTGTGGTACTGATTCACACACCAGTGATAACATTCAAACCCGTCCCAAATCAAACCTGCACATGGGCCATACAAACATCCCAGCAACATGACACTGCCAGACAACAGACAACTGAAAAGAAGGCCACATGAGACTGTATCAGTCAACATAATCGTGTCGCAAACTGCATGCACTTCACCACCCTGATACTGCCCACCAACGTCGCCTACATGACTGCCAACAAGGCAGACCAACAAAAAGCAATGCACTGGCTGTGCAATAGGAATGGCATATCCACAGCTCTCAACAACCCATGCAATGACAATGCACATGGGGAAGTTACGTGGCGCCCCCCTTCCACCGCCCCTGAAACAACTTCAATGGGCGCGTTATTCTTCTTGAAGGAGTGGTTCCTACGATAAATTGCTGCCAAACCATACTAACATCGAAAACCCAGGTCAGCTGGCGGCAATCTGGCCAGCCCGCACGATATGCAATTTCCTTTCACAACACAGCAAGCGGCAAAAACCGTGAACGCTGCTGAATGCTGTTAGATGCCAGACCAATCAGGACAAAGGAATTCCAGGGACAGCTGAAGCGACACAAATGCACAGCTCCAAACTATGGCAAGCATTACGATCCCTGCTGTCATTGAGACCAGCTGAGCTAGTGTGCGATATGAACAGGATGATGATCCACAACATAAACAACACACCATAACAGGTTAAACGACTACGCTGGCGCCCTTGCAAGAACATATCCTTGGGAGAAGATGCAATACCAAGTCTAGCAGGGATGTACTGACAAGAAGCGACAGGTGAGCCCCCAGCATAAATGTTCCCAGGATGCACTGTGTGGTGTAGCCAGTGAACCCAGCAATGCAGTTTGAGTGCCTGATTGCAGAGAGCCTACCAGCCTGCATCGGAGCATGAGATGTGCTGTGAACAGAACACACATGGCAAGCTCCCAGACTGCTGTGCTGCCCCATCATGTAGCATCAAGGTGCACCAGCCTCAAACACATACCCCAGATGATGCTTGACACATCGCAACCTGCATGCACTTGTCAATCAAAATCATGCAAACTGATGCTTTGTAATCATGAGGCACCTCCTAATCACCAACGGCCTTGTCACCTCCAAGTGTCATCTTCAAGTCAAGATCAATGATACCCACAAGATCACGCAGCCCAATATGTCTGCTGTGCTGATAACCCAACAACACCACGACGAAACTTCTACTTGCGCTGCTGCACATGTGAGGCAGGCTGTTGCTGGTGGTGATGTACGTGGTATAGCTGCTGTTTGGCCTCCTTGGTCAAGAGCCTTGGGTCCCTCACATGATGGTGGTGTGAGGACCTGTAGCCAGCTGCATTCTCTCCGCCACCAGTTCCATCCATGCTGCTGCTGGGGCTGCCTGACGGGCTCCGACTGCTGCTGCTGCTGTAGTCCCGGTGCAACCTGCTGCCATGACCAGCTGCTGCAGCTGGCAGTGAGGTTCCTAGCTCCCGCTCTATCTGCTGATCTGCTGCCAGGACCTGCTGCAGATGCTGCTGACTGTGAGGGTCAAGATGATGAGGGTCTGGAGGGCTGCTGGGAGCCCAATCGTCTGCATCGGCAGAGCCAAACCCAGTGGAGTTTTTGGCTGCTGGCCTTGCACCCTGTGGCCATGTTGCTGGAGGTCGTGCAGGGTTGGGCCAGGGGCTGTACGGGCCTGCAGGTGCAGGATGCTGCTGCTGCTGTAGATGACTGCACGGGCCCTGAGGCACTGGCTGCTGGTGGTGCTGTGCTTTGCCATGGCTGCGGTGGTGCCCATGTTGCTGATGGTGGTTCCCATGGTGATGGTGGGTGTCATGTCCAAGCTGCTGCTGTTCATGGTGTGTCAGAACTCCGAATGACAGCCGCAGGGCTGTGAGCAAGCTGGTAATAACCTCTTTGAGCAGTGGCCGCACCCCGTTACCTACCACTGGCGTGATTGCCAGCAACGCTGGTACAACAAGGAACTCTGGATGTCTGCTCATCCAGGGTAGAAGCATCAGTGTAAGGCTGAGGGACAGCAACATTATAATCTGCACAGCGGTGATCAGGCAGCCAAGCAGTAGAATGATGAGAACTAACCAAGGAGGCGTTGATGCAGCTATTGCTGATTGACTGATGATAATCGATCCATTTTGCTGTACAGCACATACAGACATAGAGTGCTGCTTGTGCACTCCGGCATCAGAACCTGTGGGAGCCAAGCTTTGCAAGATTGCAGCTCAACAGACTGGTCCGGAACCAGCTCTTGACAAATAGTCAGCAACAAAGACCCGTGCAATTGTTCATCGGTATGCCAACCCTGATAAAGCGTACCTTCAAGCTATCGTCTGACGAGCGTGGTGCAGCTGCCAAGTGGCCAGGGTGTTGACTGTGGTGGTGGAGGTCACCGACAGCGCCGGGGCGTGATTGCACAGCCACATGTAACCTATGGGCATCTCTTGCACCAGCTGCCCGCGTGGCTACTCTGCTAGACGGCCAAAGGGCTGCTTCCAAGCCATGTACTTGTCGCACATGCTGCAAAGGCAGCGCTGTGCAGATGAAACTTTGAGAAAGACCTCGATAATAAGTAGTTACTAAGCACAGCCTCTGCCGTTGAGGAATGGCCAAGCCGTGTCCAGACAACACAGGGCAGCTCAAGCCCAACGCCATATTACAGGCGCTCCACAAACACAAGTATTTCACTGCATATCCCCGATAAACATAAGGATACGGTGAGCTGTAACAATCAGACCAAGTGTCGGGGCATCCGTGACCTCGGGACACCGTTACCCCAGAAGCTCGCAGGAGATACACAGGTGATAGCAAGAGCTCATTACCGCAAAGCGCGTGGGGTTATTCCTCTAGTCAAGCCGTGTGTAAAGCCCCTTTTCCTGTGAACACCGTAACAACCTCGTGACCTTGGGCCAGAAACCGATCTGATGAGAAGAATTTTTATCTCAATTTTTGAAAAGCAACCACCATCTGTTTCACAAAATGTTGCAACGATGGGGGACCAGGCGGACTGCAGCTGATAGCTTTACCTGACCAACCAGTTGGACCACCAACTCTTGTACTGCACCAGCCAGCTCACAACCGCTGAAGGGAATCCTGCATCAATTTTCACTCATGAGCTGAGACTTTCCTTTCCATAGAGAAGTTTGCTGATGCATCGCCGCGACAGCACCTGCCTGGATGTCCAGACAGCTAAGCTAACGGGCCTGTGCAAATCACAACTGCTTGCCGCCTTCAATTCCGTGCTGAGAGCGAACGAAGCTGGGAAGCCGTAGATGCACCATCCTACCATGTGCATGTGCTGGTTGGATGCTGATACTTCGCTTTGTGGCACTGTCAGGTAGTGTGGTGCTGTTGACCCTGCAACCTTCTGAGGACCCATGTAGGCAGACAAGACTATTTGCACAAGCTGGCTTTGTTTGCAAGCTCTGAAGGCCATCAAAATGACGAGGCGGCATTAGAGTAAATGTTGGGTGTGACCCGGCCACTTGTTAGCATAATACAGTACCACTATCAGCTGCTGGTCTGCCACTGCTAGCACTAATTGGCCACAAGCACACTGTCCTGCCAGTACGGCAACAACCTCCTCCCCCCCTAGCTGATCTAGTCAATGGCTTGCACTCTTACCATCAGGATACCATGACAGTAGATGATTGTCAATGATCAATGCCAACACCTTGTCGCAGCCCCAATCACCTCCAGCGACTGCATGGGCTCAGGGCTCAGACAGAACATCTTCCCGCCATTTTCAGAAGCAGCAGTTGATACCTGAGCATCTGCTGCCGGCTACTGCCAAGAAAATTATGTAGCACGGTCGAGCTGGGTCAACTACAGGAGCACTAGTCCTACCAGGTCCGTAATACAGTACCACGCGTAACTTTTTTGGGGGGTGGCCACTGCACTTGCAAAAGAGATAGAGCCATGCAACCGCAAATGACATGTACATGGCAAACACGTCTACACTGGCACAGAGGATGGCAACGGTGATATCAAGTGGGCCCCAACAGAAGTCCAATCAGCACTAAGCATGTGATGGGCCAGCCTGTCATGCTGTCATGACCTGTTCACATGCAGCAAAGACCTAGCACCCAGCACAGTGTTAAGCTTAGCTGTTATAACAGAATCCAGCACTGTCAATCGTCAGTTTGCCATTTTCGTACGCACATCATTCAAGGTAGAGTATAGCACTGTGATTGAACTTGTCAAGTGATACAGCAAGACTGATTCACAAGCTTGTTGCCTTTCTCTTTACTGCCGGGGCTCAGTGCGTGAATGACTACAATCAGCGTCATCTTAATGCCGAGATAGCAGAGTAGAACGAGCTTTGATGCCGCTATAAGATGGGCTATGCGTGGGTGTCAAGCCAAGAAGCCAAAAGTGGCAAGACCAAGGGCGTGCTGCAAAAACTTGGCCTCCCTTTGTTCCTGACAGCGCAAATTCGATTTGTTGTTGTGTTGATCGGCTTGATTACTGTGGGTCTTCTATGCCAGCTGTTTGGGGTGTTTGGCGGGCAACCCGGCGTGTATAGCAGTTTTCACGCAACTCAGCGCAGTGCACAGGATGTCGCAAACCAAGTGCAGGGGCTAGAGGCGTCGTACACTGCTAGCAAGGCATGGAAACCAGGCGAAGCTCGCGCAGCTGTTCGGGTAGGCCAGGCCAGGCCAAGCAGGCTTTCACACGTGCCAGCTGGAATGTTCTTGCCTAGCGTCAGATCCTGCAGCACATATAAGTATCACCTTGGCCAAGCATGCATGCTGTGGGGTTACCTAGGTGTGGCCTGACATTTGTTGGCCATTCAAATGCCATGTGTTTGAATACTTCACTGTGCAGTTCCATTTCAACCACTCGCGGATTGGCTTCCAACTAGCTGCCAGCCGCAACAGCATACTGCAGAGATGGCTTGCAGCACTTGCTTTGTACAGTGATAAACTGCCAACCTCCACTAGACAGGAGGAGCATAGCCTGGCATGTGTCGTGGAGTGACAACATGTACTCTGCTGTCCTGCTGCTGCTGCTGCTACTGCAACAGGAAGTAGCTCGCCTGGGCAACTGTGGCAAGTCTATTCATGGCAGGAAGTACCGCAGCATGATCTGCACCATCGTGCGCAATGACATCCACCTCCGGGAGTTCCTAGTACGCAGCCTCCTGCAAGGGTTTTGCCACATAGCAGTGTATGACAACAATCAGATTGGGCTCGGCAGTGATCACAGCATCAGGCTGCTCCTGGAGCCCTTTGTCAGTGAGGGCGTGGTCAGTCATGTTCCCTTCCTGCAGAACAGTACACACTTCCTGCACAACAAGCAGAAAGATGAGCATGCCAACGACTGTGTAAACAGGTTTGGCAGTCAGGCTGACTGGGTCATTATCATGGACACAGGTAGGCAAGTGACTTGACAGCACAGAGCCACCATGCAGTTGGCTACTTGTGTTGGGTGAGGCCGTCACCTTGCGCCAGGAACATGAGCGTCAGGATTCCTTCATCAGAGCTGCAATGCCAGCAGTAGCAGGTCACAGCAAGCTGACGTGGCCCCAGTTGTGCTAGCCAAGTGGGTTACAGCAACTTCAGTGTTGGGCTGGCTGTGTGCAGCACAGATGCAGCCCACTGCTGAGCTGCTTACACTCCCCTGCTAACTCATGGCATTGCGCCAGCGGTGCACCAGTGCTTACCTGCATGGGTGCCTGTGTCCTGTTGCCTTGTAGATGAGTACTTTCACATCTCAAAACGACCAGCTGTGACAGCATCAGCAGGCAGCTTAGATGGAAGCAGCAGCAGTGCCAGCAGCAGCAGCAGCAATCCCAGCAGTGATGGTTTTAGCGGAGATGGTGGCACAAGCAGCAGCAGCGGCAGCAGCAAGGTATCAGTGGGTACCCTGCACAGTTTCCTGACTGTGATAGAGCTGTCTGAATTGAATGCTTGTGCTGTTGAGTTTCCCTGGCGGATGATGTACGGCAATCACCAGGTGCTCAATCACGGCGGGTTGTTGCTGGACTCCTACCTGGATATGTGTTACACCAGCAGTTTGCAGAAGACCTTGTTCAGGGCTGGGAGAGCAACCCCAAAAGATGTGCACAGCGTGCGTTGTACTTACCAGCATGAGCGGAAGGTTTCTGTGGACGATCCCAGATTTCAGCAAGCCTTGCCGCACTTTACAATGGACTTGCTGCACTACTACTCACGGTCAATTGAGGAGTATCTGGTGAAGTCAGAGCAGAGCATGCCGCCTTATGTGCGACTGATGGTGGATTCATATGACGGGCACCAGCAGTGCCGCAGCAACAGGCGTGTGCAGCTTGATCAGCAGTATGCAGCAGCAGTGCATGATACTATGCAGCGGCTGGAAGTGGCGCAGGGTGATATGGGGCCTGGTGGTATAAGATTAGCGCCGTCACCAGAATGGCAGCCAATGGGGCGGGCAGATTATGCATTGTACATCTTCCTCAAGCTGCGGGTGCAGCAGCGGCATGAATGGGATGAGGCAGCGTACTTGCTGCATAACCCCAAAGCAGCAGAACTCATCAGGCGTGGCAAGTATGTTGATGGATTACAACATTTCTTGATGACAGGATTTGACAAGGGTCTAACCTCATGCTGGGTGGGTCAGAGTAGCGGCGAGAAGTTTTGCATTGCATGATAGGTAATACTAGGTAGTAGCAGTGTAGTACAGTGACTGCGTATGTTGACGCGTGTTTGTACAGGCAGTTGGAGGTACTCGCTGCTGCTGGATGGCAGCTTGTAGAAGAGATACAGATGGATGCAACAGCGACTGCTCAACCAAACTGTTGCTGCTTTCTGGGAATAACCCCATGGGGGAAACAGCAGGGCCGCTGAAGGCTCCTTCAGTGGTGATCACAGACTCTTGATCTGTTGGATAGCTTGCAACATTTCTGTACTGATGGTCATGGCTCCAATGCATTGCTGGAATACGCACTGCATAAGGCTGTTACTGGTTGCCCTGGGGAACTTTGATCATCGCATCGCTTTGTCATTTCCAAAGGAAGGTTTCAGGTAACTGTGGTTTGGATGGTTCAGCCCTGTTTCATCTTCACTCGGTGGCCGATGCGGACAGAAACAGTAACCTTCATATCAACCGTTCGACGCAGTTTGTACATTGATACGCTTTACTGTGGTACTCTGGTGACAAGTACTTGTGCCGCTTGCTAACAGCAAGGCCTTGGCAGCTAGCCTAGGCTAGACGATCCAATACCACGGGCATCAAATACTCGCCTCTAGCTGTAGCTACTTGGTGTTGTTGCACGGCTTCAACATATTAGTCACTCGCTGGTTAATCCGCAGTTACCAGCCGTTGGTTGGCAATTAGCTCCATCGGGAGATCACAGTACTTCGTAATTTGGTCGCCACCGCTATTGCAGCTGTCTGAGCTCGCAGTTGTCGTTTTTTCCTCATTCAAACACTCAATGACTGCCATCAGCAGCATACCAGGTGCAGCAAGCAGTAACGAGAGCACAACCAAGTTACTGGAGATGATGGCCTTTGAAGCGGATGTCGAACTTATTTTTGACCAGGCTCATACAGGGGATAAAGATATCTCGGTGCTAGCCCATTCCTGCATTCTAAGGATGCATTCTGGTGTTATTGCCAACGCCCTAACTGCTTGCAGTAACTCCCAAGGTCAAAACACAAGTAGCAGCGCCCTCAAGCGGATACCAATGCCGGGATCACTCAAGACGGAGTTCTTGGTGGTTGCACCGTTCATATATCCTACCCTTCCACTGCCTGAAGTCAGCTGGGACAATCTGCAGACCTTGTTGGTGGAAGGGCGAAAGTGGGATATGGCAGTGGTGTTGGCAAAGGCAGCAGCTTTCATTGAAACCAACTCCTCTATGCTTGATATGACGGCAGACAGCAAGATGTTTGCTTTCAGATGGCTGAAGTTGGCTGATACAGCGGCTTTGCAGGATGCATGCCAGGCATGTGTGGACAGAATAGTAAGTTCCAGCCCTAACCTATGCTCCTGGGAACGCTTGCAAGGACTGTCCCCATCAACGCTGCAGCAACTTGTGGTTGGCTTGGTGGACAAGCTTGCCGGCTCCAATAAGACCTGTGGACAAAGGCACTGCAGCTACTGCGGTGTCAGCAGGAATTGTGTATGTCAGAGTTGCCATCGAACGTTTTAGTTGGAGCGCTCAGCATTCTGTACACTGCTGCACACATTGTTGTACTGTTGCTGCATATGTGTGCCAGGCAAAAGCAGACCATGGGTTAGTCCCCTGGCAGGGGCATACTGCCTAGCAACTAGTAGTAGGGTGTCAGTCAAACCTTGCCAAGGTGGCTTTAGAGCCTTGGAGCATCAAGGGAAGGGCCGCTGCATCAATGCTCAATGCAGTACTGTGTACTGACATATTGGCATGGCTTGGCACGGTGTTTGATGGTGATGTATAGCGGGGCAAATCACAGACCAAATAACGTTAATGACTACTGCCCACGACCTGGTTTGGACTAGAGAAATCCTGTGGGCTTGGTGCAATCTTGCAGTTGCCACTGCGTTGCAGTGGTGGTTCAGAGTTATGTACAATCATTCTCTTAGTTGTGCATTTAATCCTGAGGATAGATCAGAGTTGTGCGCTCGGTGCAGCGACGCAGTTGCCGCTGCATTGCAGTGTTTGTTGTTGATGGTGGTGTGCGGTGGTGCACCCGCTACTTGCTGCACATTGTTTTGACAAGAAATAGACAAGATTTGCGTGCCGCACGCAGTTGTTGGCAACACCAGGTCCTGTAGTAGTATATAGAATTTTATTCTGAATATTTGCAAGAAACAGCCTGTTTGGTCTCATGGCAAGAGCCCAGCGCTTTCTTAGTGGGCATAGTGCAATCACTGCATCAGTTGCGGTGTAGTCTGCAAAGTTTGCAGTTGTCGTTGTTTAGGATCATGTGCAGTGCGGGTTACTCACAATGTAGATCACATGCGTGTACCACCGTGCCCGTTAACAAGCCAATTGCAGGCTCATTAATGAGCCCAGTATTGGGCATTGTACAGAATGTCAGCGCATTTGCCATAGCATCTCAACTTGCTGCATGGCTAAATTTCTTTTACCGGTACAACAGGAGTGCTCACAACCGGGAATACAATTGATCCTTCATCCACTCACCGCACAAAACTACCACTCATCTTTTGCTGGTGACGGAAGACCCTGCAGTGGCACAGAGCGATTGCAGTCTCTGCTCGCGATGGAGTGTACTTTGGCCCCATGGGGTGACCAACTTCCAGGTGCCGATGGTGGCCCTTCGCCGGCTGCCACGATGTCAAATCAAACTAATCACATCAGCATGCATGTCAGTGGTCTCCTTAGAAACGCTGTGCGTCATCGTTCACCTTCTTACCTCTTTTCAAATTTGACGCTACAAATGGCACCTTGAAATCCGTCAAAAGGGCAGCACCCGCTCGCGTGCGTAGTGCACACTGTATTCATGCTTGCCTGTGCTGTGTTATGGCTTATCAAGGCATTGGTGGTCAGAACAGCTACTGCTTTGAATAGTTACGCGAATCCATTCAACCCTTCAGGCTCTTCCACAGGCTATTCGTTTGGTACTGAACGCGTTACAGCACAGCCATGCCCCTTCGTGAGGTCCACAACTTGACATCAACGCACAACCCCCCTCCATCGCTCAAGCCTAGCCAATTGCCTGCCCAAATGCAAACCATGAGCTCCCAAACAGCTACAGACACACAAGAAGCTTTGCCGGTGTTCGACCTGGCACCTTTCCTTACGCTGCAAGGGCAGGAGCCCGGCCCAGAGGTGATGCAGCAGTGTCAGCAACTGGCCAGGTGCCTGGCAAGGACTGGGTGTCTGGTGGTGAGCTACTTGCAGCCGCTGACGAGAATCAATTACGAAGCATCGATTCACTGCTACAATAGGCACAAGAAGCATATTAGTTGCCATTGCCACCTCAGCAAACAAACAATCATAGGATGGCTGATAGGTCAGGGCACAGCAAGCATTCCCAGACATCTCCAAGAGCCCAAGCAGTACCTTCAGCTGCTGTTGTGAGCTGCAGATGCGCCTACAGCCTTGTGCCACGTGCTTCCTGCAGGCAGGGTTGGTTGCGGTGTTACCAGCAGCAGCAGCAGCAACAGCAGCAGCCCTTCTCTGTTGATCAAGGGGCGACTGCGACTTGCTGAACCAATTCCTCTATACCTGCAACTGTGTCCTCCAGATACGCGACCCTCGTGTCCATGCTGCTGATAATGACCAGTTTCTTGATCTGTTAGAGAGCTACTTCAGCAGGGGTGATGAGGAAAAGATGGCGGAGGCGAGACCACACTTGGCATACCAGGTCAGATGCAGCAGCAGCAGTAAAGTGCTGGCGACAACAACACAGCAGCAACAGCAGCACTAGCTGGCACTGCAAAGGCTCCTTTCCACATAATTATACACCCCGCGACATGATTTTGCCTTTTATTCATTCCTTGCGGTAATGCATTGGTTCTTCACTTTGTATCTAGAATCTGGCTGGCTTGTTGTGATCAGCAGCAGGGCTTGGACAGCAATAATCAGGCCAGCGGCCTTGAATATCTAGGATAATCAGCACCATGCATCTCCTTTCAGCCCAGGAGAAAGAGGCTCCCAGCCACACACACACAATGAACTGCAGTAGCTCCCATGACGAGTGTCGCACAGGCCTGCAGTAATGTTTTTCACCTGGCTACATCTTTCTTCAACTATGCAGGCAGATTCCGTATGAACCATCACTCACAACTCAAAAGTCTCTGGTGATTGTTTTCCTGCTTCTGATGGTTAATTATCTTTGGTAACTTTCTATGTCATCTGAAACTGCTGGCAATGGCACTGGCACCACTCCTGCTGCTGCTGCTACTGCAGGTTGGCTGCACTCCTGCTGGTGTCGAGACGCCCAGGTGTCTGATTGAGCCTGACGCGTGCAGGACCCTCACACAGCAACTGCCGCCAGAGTCACAACCAACAATGCCGACGGGACCAGGTAAGTAACACACATACCAACTGTTGGCACAGCACTTTTAATACAAGCCTCTGCTTGTGAGTACCTGCTTGTGATGTTGTTTTGGGTTGCACAATTGGTGCATGCAAAAAGCAAGGCAAGGCATAGATGGGAACTTCAGCAGCTAGGGAGTGGGCCACAATGAGCTGTGCAAGACATTCACATGGATGTGGTTAACATGGATGGTATTAACGTGCATGAAAGCTCTGCAGCAGTGCTGACAGCCATGGCACACCTGTTACAAACCAGGGGATTGCTCCCAGGGACAAGCAGTTGCATCCACCACTCCCTGTGGATGTGGGGCTGCGTATATTTCTGCAGCACTACATCCGTGGGGAGTGGTACATGCAGTTGGTTGTCCCTGGGAGCGATCCACCACTGGCACATGCAGATCCAGGGGGAACAGCGTTCACTGCATCTCGTTGTTGACTCCTTGGGGCTCTCATGATGAGTTGGAACTCAGCAACTTGTAGCAGGGGCAATATGGCGCCTTAAACCACATGCCGAGTACTTAAGTATGGTGCACTGACAAACTGCTGTCAGTTCTGGTCAGCGGTTTGTACGACAGCAAAATAGCGCTGTGCTCTACATTGCCGGCATCATCATCAGATAGTCATACTTGGATATACTGAAAGTGAAGTAACCAGGGTACTGCAAAACCTCATCCATTCTTCACCTGACCTACCTGGCAGGCACACATGCTCATCCGGATCGTCTCACAAGCTAACTAAGGTTTATGTTGTTCTTTTGTGTTATTAACATATTACAGATGTCAAGTGGCGTTACTTCTGGCGTGTGGGTCCTCGGCCCCGGGAAACACAATATGCTGAACTCAATGCAGAGCCCGTGGTACCTCAGGTGTGTCTGTTGGGTTGTTTTTATTTGCTGGTAAACATGTGATATAAATAATGACTACAGTTGTTGTTGCTTGAGTGATCCCTGCTGTGTCAGATGTGTTGTGCTGTTTCCCTTTCTCTCAGTCTCAGATCACAGGCACCTCAGTATCAATGCAGGATGAGCTGACATGATTTTGCAGTGGCTTATGACACAGCAGCATGTGCACGTCTGATGGCATTCATTGCGCGGTCATGTGCAATGTTGCAAGGAACTTCTGCATGGCTTTTGCTGCTGCATGTGATGTAACAGCGTGGGCTGTTTTTAACACAATCCTCCCAGAAGCTTGATGTTGGTCCTGGTTGATTAGGACATCATATGCATATGCTCTCGTGTCAGCAGCTTGAGGGTTGCCTTCTTCCAACAATTCAACAACATGCCACATCAAGCCAGTGTCATGGCTAATGCGTGTGTGCCTGTATCTGCCAATCCTCCCCCGTCGTCATATCACCTACCTGCATGTCTCTGCACCTCATGACTCACCATCTGTCTGCTCCTACTTGCTGAGTGTGTCTAGCTGTTGCTATGTCTTACTGTTGTTTCGTTTCACAGAACTCAATTGTGACTCGATTGCAGATGTTGATTCAAAATCTGTTTTACCTTTTGTTTCTGTTCTGTTTGTGTCTTGCAGAGTATCCCTTGCTGGAGCAGTGTCATGGACAGCTGGGGTTCAAAGCTGCTGCAGGCTGTGGATGCAGTAGCAGCCATGGCAGCATTGGGTTTTGGACTTGAAGCAGATGCATTCACACGGCTCATGCAGCAAGGGCCACACCTGTTGGCACCAACTGGCAGTGATCTGAGCAGATATGGCAAAAAAGGCACAGTGCTGGCAGGTGGGTCACTGGCACACTGGTCAAACAGAACACGTGTTTCAGGCCCGTTTCGGTGATCACCTTCACACCAGTCATTGGAGTAAATTTTGAAGGTCAGGTGGTTCAGACATCTTTCAATGCAGTTCACACCCCATCTGGTGGCAGCAATCCAAATACTTAACGGATTGAGCAATGGGCCAGGAAGCAAAAACTGGTTGCAAGCAGCAATGGAGCTGACTGCCAATTGCAGTGCTCTGCTGTTCTTGATGTTCTGTTTTTCAACTTGCATGCTCATTTGCTTCCAAGCAGCAGCAACCATCAAACTTCACGCAGTAGGCGACGTGGTAACAGAAGTTATAACAGTAGAAGTGGCAGACTTGAGCACTCCACTGTTGGTGGGTTTAGGTGTCTGTTGGCGCCCATGTGGCCGAAGCGCGTTGATAATTTGTAATTGTTGGAGAATGCGACATGCGGGGGTTTCCACCCTTCCAGAGAGCAGATCACTATCAGTGTTGTGTCACAAGTACAATACACATACTCAAAAAGGCTGTTGCTCCTATGTCATTCCCTGCAGGCTTCCACTATGACCTGAACTTCATGACAATCCATGGTGAGCAGCTCTGCCAGATGCGGTGGCTCGTTTTAAGTGCTGAATCCCTCAGCAAAGCTGTTGCAGGAACTTTCTGGTTCTGCTGCCAAAACAGTGGTGTACTACAGCAGCAGCTGCCAGTCTTGACAGCCCTGCTTCCAATGGCAGCCAGAAGCAGCCAGACGGGCAGAGTCAGGATTCCAGCTTACACCACCAGGGTACCTCAGAACCCTGTGACTGGAGAGAAAAGGTGCCTCCAATGCTAAGATATGTGCTTGGCTGCTGTCAAACTACTACTGCTGCTGCCTCCAGGCAAGAGTCGCTTCCCTGGGTTACATGTGTGGCTGGCTGATGGCCGCCGGCTGGCTGTTGCTGTTCCCCCGGGCTGCTTGTTGTGTCAGGCAGGCATGCAGCTGGAGTGGCTTACTGGAGGTCATGTCAAAGCAGGCATGCATGAGGTGAACAGCAGCAGCAGCAGCAGCGCTTTGCAATGTGTAACCATAGCCTGCTGCTGTTGCTACTGCTCCAAGTGCACTGTGCTCTGCATGATTGCTGCCACTTGTTTGGAGTGAGTACGAGTAAATCAAGATCCTTCAATGAAACCTTTGAAATTTTGTGTCTTAAATGCATACCAACTCAACCTCATACAACAGCAATATGCGCAGCTATAAGAAGTAGGAAACTCACATGTCTAGTGATGCTGTTGTAAAGACGCTGATGAAAATGCATGCTTGCAAGCACTGTACTCTGCCAGGAATGTACTGGTGCTGCTGCTGCTACTGCTGCAATCCTGCAGGTGGTGGTTACTGATGCTACAGTGTCTGCTGTCGCTGCTGCCAAGGCTGCCGGGCGCTGCTGTTGGCGTGTCAGCAGCACTGTGTTCGCCCACATAGCCAGTGACCAGGTGTTGCAGCCACTGGGACACTTTGCAGCAGCAGCAGCAGCAGAAAAGCAGTATCCACCAACTCCAGCGGGGCTGCAGGTGCAGAGCGAGTTGGAGGCCATCAGACTCAAGAGGAGCTAGCTGCTGACATGATGAGAGGACACTTGGCAGCAGCAGCAGCAGCATGTGCGCCATGAATTATGGCTGCAATCTGAATAGTGCTGGGCTCAGTGTAAGCTGACATATATCTGTAGCTTTAACTGGTACTACTGCACATTGTATGCGCATGTTGCAGACTGCAACTATAGTGCAGCTGCAGCAACATGCATATCTTGGCAAAGAGAGCAGTTGTTTTGCTGCTGTCAGTTGTAATGCTACCAGCATACTGCCATAGGCTGACTAGAGTTGCCTCTGGCAAGGCAGTTGGTTGTCAAGTTGTCTGGGACAACAACACTGAAGTTGAAACTGAAATTCAGCGCAGTTTCATGACAATGCAGCAAGGGGATGCACAGCTCGAGCTTGAGCGGGCGTTACAGTATGTTAAGTGCCAATCTACATGAATTCGGAATAGATGTCTGCACTGCTTTCATTCAAACCTGCATACTGCTGTATTAATTGATTCTTTCCTTACACACTTGGTGCCTGGAGAGTGTACACACGTTGGTGCCGCCAATTTGCCTACTGATTGATAATACATTGTTCAACAGCTGCTGCTGACTCCCTGTCTCATGATGCTGCTGCTGCTCAGTGTTGGACAAAAGCCCCACCAGCTGCAGTGACGCTGGACAGCTGACCGTCGTTGAACGTTACAGAAGTTCAGCACGAGTCGAATGCATTCATTTGGCACTACTAGTGAGCACCAGCACTGGTGTTTCAACACCTGCCGCCCCTGCAGCTGCATCCACTGGTACCAAGTCTGCCAGTGCCACAGCAGTGGTGGAACCTGCCAGGTGTAGCTGCGGCAGGTGGTGCCAGATCCGGCTTTAGGCTGACCCAATGTATTGGCCAACAGCACTTTCAAAGTGCTATGTGGCACTCTTCATATGCTACTCTACGCATATACAGGTAGTATACTACTCACATACCAGAGATAGACTAGTATTGTGGTACAGGAGGGCTCTGAGGCTTGGGCGGCCACGCAAGCATGGGGCATCATCATCCCTGGGTGCCCCCCGCCCCCCCCCCCTCCTCGCATGTCAGCCCATCTGCCAGCTCATCAATTGTTGCATGGGCTTGATATCTGTCAAATGCAGGTACCTGTATCAGCCACAAAAACAGCTGTCATGCACAGCCCATATTGAGCATTTTTGAGCACACTCGCCAACACCATGCTCACATTGGCAATGAAGCTTCCAAAGCACGTGACTCATGCAGCCACTGGCTGGGCGTGTGGTAGATGTTCATCCATAAGTTGCAGTTCAGACAGTTGAGCAGCACCACTGATCTGGTATCCGTTTCAGGCTGTTGAAGAAGGCTTACATGTTTCATCCCCATTTGTGTAGATGCCATTCATCTCGCAGGTGAACCACATTCATCTCCACGTTGATGTTGGTACTACCAACAGCTGGTGCCTCGGATGGAGCTCCACTGGCAGTCAGTGTGAGCTCACAGCCTCAGCCTGTCTACTGTCCTGTCTGGCAGACCCAGAGCCTCACAAGCCGCTGTCACCTCATCCAACAGCCCCTGCTGCTGCTGTACCGCCTCAAACCTCTCCAGTACAGTCAACTCACGTACCGCCAGATCCAGCAGCAGCGCCAGATCAGCATTTCCTTGCAGATCAAGCACTGCTGCTGCTGCTGCTGCTGCTGGAGCTGGCAGCAGCGCTGCTAGTTGGGACAAGCTGATAATCATATGGGCAATGCTGAGTCCTGACATATGTGGCAGCAACTCCTGGGCTGCTGCCAGGCAAGCACTGATTGCTGCTGCTGATGGTGCTGCTGCCACCCCACCCTGCTGCTGCTGCTGCTGCTGGGTTTGTAATGTACAGAGGAGTTGCAGTGCTGTTGTTGGGTATGGTGCATTCCTAGTGAGGTCATCCAGACTGACAGTACCTGATACTGGGGATAACAGACCACCTGTAGCAGCAGCAGCAGCAGCAGCAGCAGCACAAAATTGACATGCGCATGCTCAACGCAAAGAACTGACGTGCTTGACAACGAAAGCATGTGGCAGCACTTGACAGCGTCAGCAGCAACAGCAGCAGCAGTGGCAGCAGCAGCAGTCGATTCAAATCATGCACAGTCCTGATTCAAGGGTCACATGCTGTCCTGCTCCTGCTCCTGCTGCATAATCAATTGATGTTCCACTGCAACTGAAGTCACAACACCCTCAGCTCAGTCCTGCTAGTGTCACATGGCATTATATTATGAAGTACAAAGTTGCCTGCTGCTGCTGCTACTGCTATCACTGACGCGACTGCCAATGTACAGTGGAGACTCATCCCATCAACAGAAGCCAGTCACAAGCTGTACTTTGCAACCATAACCAGTTAGTTCCCCATGAGCACACTGCTGCTGCTGCTGCTGGCCTCACTCACCTGCTTCGATGTGCATGTTCAATAACCCCAGCAGCACTGCCAGCTGCTGAGACACCACAGGCCTACAGCTGCCTACGTCACAATCATGTTCATTGTGAACTCCTGCCGCCGCCGCTGCTGCTGCTGCTGGTGGTGGTGGTGGTGGTGCTTTGTGACTTGTGCTGACACCCAGCAGCAGCAGCAGTGCTGTCAGAGTGTCAATAAGTGCTGCTGCTGACAGCTCCAGAGAGCGTGTGACCACAGCACCAAGCAGGTCGATTGCAACCAGATCATACTGCTGCTGCTGCTGCTGCTGCTGCTGGGTGCCACTGCTGCTGCTGGCTGGCAGCAGTGTGAGGTTGTCAACACTGGCAAGACCCTGCAGTTGGAAAGAAGCAGTTGTGGCCAGCAGGAGCAGGGAGGCGCACTTTTTTGATGGGTATTTGGATGTTGTATTTGCATATATAAGATATTTGCCTATCAACATTAGCCCATCAACCACGGTGCCAACTGATAAGGGCAAAATTGGTCTCGGTAGCTCAGTGGTTTGTTCTGGCACTTCTTTGTGATCCTAAGTCACCAGATCAATCCTGAGTGAGAGCAAGACTGAAGGGCTGCTGCAGCAAGCTTTGCTTGCACCATCTAGGTGTCACTTTGGAACAATGAACTTCAGCCAACCCCAGCCCTGTAGTCAATGCTGCTGCCACTGCTGCTGCTGCTGCTGCCGCCACTGTACAGCAGATTCGCCAGGCATGCCAGCCCCAAGCTGACAAAACTTCAGGGATGCAGTTGAACACAATCATGACTGTTTAATTCATAGGCAGAGATTGTTGTTCTTCTGGCTGTCAGAAACATCTTTGAAGTTGGCACTTGTCATTGACAATATCCATCAACAATCTCAAGCACCTGGTGTAAATGACATTGACAGAGTGACTTGCTACCTTGATTCATTACCTACCTGAATGAGTCCGTACAGCTGATCTACTGGCAGCAGCACTGGTACACCGATCAACTGTGGTAGCAGCACAGACACCAGCACATGCCAGTCAGGGCCACTGCTGCTGCTGCTGCTGCTGCTGCTGCAGAGGGGCAGGACCTGCAACAGCTTCACGGCTGCTAAGCTGCCTGGAGCTGTGGCCAGTGGACTGCTGCTTCTGCTGCCTGCTGCAGTTGCAGGCTGCTGCTGCTGCTGCTGCCTCCACAGCATGTCCTGCAAGAAGAGTGCACAAGAAACACATGAATGGTCCAATTCTGCCTTGCAGCAAGTCTCAAATTCCTTATATGCCTTTCTGAACCATGGTGAGGTCGTGGATTGTCCATGAAATCATGTGCTGCTGCTGCTGCTGCCGCTGCTGGCAGTTTGCTGATGTCATCCTGGAGGTCAACTGTTGCTGCCAATGAACCTGGTGTCATCACTAAAATTCAATATCAAGCACTCAACTCGATCAGGAAATGCTGCTGCTGCTGCTGCTGCTGCTGCTACTGCTGCTGCTACTACTGCCAGCAGTAGTCTTATGGTGTGCATGCACAATGTTGTGCTTGACCAACAGTGCTGCAGTGGTTGTATGCAACAACATTGCTGTTCAAAGTACACTTCTGCTGTTGCGGGTCATGGACGCTTGATTGCAAAAAACTGGATCATGCCGCAAACACTATTTGGCCCTGAATGCTGAATTGTCAGGCTGAATTTCTGCTGCTGCAAGTTGCTGCTGCTGCTCTGTTGCTGCTGGAAATTCCGCGCACCTGTACTGCTGCCAGCAATGGCGTCATGTCCAGCCCCTGGCGTTTGCTGAGGCCATCAATCAGCCGCACCAACTCGTACTCATTGAACTTCTGAAGCTCAGAAATGGCCGTTGACAGCACTGTGGGGTAGAGCTCATGTACCTCCAGCCTGAAGGATATGAGAAACAGCACCACAGGACAGCAGCAGCAGCAGCAGACAGTAGGGGAGCCTCCATACACAGATACGTTTCTTCCACTTGCATACCTATTTATCTATATCATTCTATTTTCATAAATGTGGTACCGGTGTGCTGTTGTTGTTGGATCCTACAGTCATTTACTTCAAACCGAGCAGACTGTTTCAGCCATTCACCCTCCACACACAGACACACCCGCGGTCCCATCCCGCTGTACCCCCCTGCCCTCATCAGCTGGCTGACCTGTACAGGCTGAAGCCAAGCGCCAGGTCAGCAAGTCCCCTGGGGCTGCAGCCAGGCACAAAGTCAGGTGCAAGTGCTGCTGCGTTTGTCAGGAAGGTGCTGTGGGTAAAGCCCAACTGGGCAAAGATCAGACACTGGGCAGCAAGCTCCTGGAAATACAGACGGACAAACATCAGCAGCAGTAGGAACATGATTGCAGAACATCAGCTTCGGGACTTTTTGCCCAAGACCAGCGATTGCAACTTGGGAGATCAGCAAGCGGAAAGGATGATGTGTTGATTGAATAAAGCGGGCACATGCAGTGTCAAGAGGGAATGTAAGAGATTTCACAACTATTGCAGTATAAGCTTGCAACCAATGCTCAACAGCAGCTACAACTGATAACGTTTGAGCCTGCTGGTGACTGCTTGTCAGTGAAAATGCTTGACCAACAATGGTTGCCGGTAACAATGCTTTGACAAACAGCAGTGCATCCTGCACAGCCCAACTACTGAGTGAATAGCTCAGCGTGCATGAAGGAGCCAGTGTGCCATGCACCTTTAGGGTCAAATCATTGTCTGCTATGCGGTATGTGATTGCAAGAAGAGCCGACACATTCATCTTGCACCACTCACATCTGGGTCATACTCCTCCATCATGCTTGTTGCTCCCTTAAGCCAGGCATACACAGTGGCTTCACCTGGGGTCAGCTGCAACTGAGCAATGCTGCCGGTCAGTCCCAGCAGCACTTGGGGGGTGAGATGCCACGGCACCCAGATGCTCACTCCACGCTCTTCGAATAATTCTAGGATCTGCCAGTACAGCAAAGCATGTTGCACTTTGCAAAGTTTTGCAATCTATAGTTTTGTTAGATATTTGAGCTGCCGGGTGCACATGCCCTTGGCTCTTGCGTGGCAAGCGAGCGGTTGGAGATGTCATCGAAACGTTCAACAAAAACAGCATTTATGAGCAAACTGTCGTCCCGGTGCACTAACTTTGTTCTATGACGAAGCATAATCATGCTCCCTGTAGAGAACAAAACTACATGCTCGATGCGTGAGTCGAACACGCGACCTCCCGCTTACTAAACGGGTGCTCTAACCAACTGAGCTAACCGAGCGCTGATGGCCACGATTCTGAAAACCAAATCCTCGATCGACAGCAGGCCCAAGAATAAGCCCATGTGAGTGTCATTGGTCAACCTGGTTGACCTTTGGCCGGGGCAGTACTGGCCTAACAGTACTGAGACCTGAGCAGCAGAGCTGACTGGTCATCAGGAGACCACCCCCTTGTAACAGACACAAAACAAAACAAACCATGTAAAGGCGCGAGTTCGAACCCTGGTGTTGGTACTGAGTACATGTGCGCGCTGCTAGGCGTGCCAGGCAGCGCCAGTTTGTACAGCTTGCCCTGGGCACTCAGAATGCCCCTGAGATTGATGTTGGTCTCCAGCAGTTGTCAACATGCATGCGTGCATTGTGGAAGCACAGTAAGTGGGACAACTTTTTCAAGGAGGTGTATTGGCGGTTGGTTATCAATGCTCTTCCCACTGCGGATCGTATGCATCAACAACAATCCTCTTGCTTGTGTGGTGCTCACATGCCTGGTCAGCAACATCATTTCTGGGATTGTTCTATTGCACAAGCTGTTGTCCAGTGCATTGTGTCTGAGCTACCAGCGGCATGGTGCACCCGCACGCCTGGGGTGTGCCCTGTACTCCAACGCCATCTATGGTTGATGCAGCCTCCTGCTGGCCCTAAGCAGCTGCATAAGACTGCATGGATGGTGGTATGCCTGGCTGCAATCAATGCTATGGATTGTGGTAGGAAGAGGGCTAATGCATTGCGGCGTGAGTGGCACATTCAAC
>JABEVS010000634.1:0-28300 GCA_018290735.1 Coelastrella sp. MACC-549 | reverse complement strand
CCTCGGGAGTGGACCCACCCACAGGCACCGAGGAGGAGGGAGACCCAGCCCGCGTACGAAAGGCGACGTCCGTCGTGAGAGTCGACGGCACCGCGCGCGGCAGCGGTGGCAGCCGCAGGACCGCGGGGCAGGGGGGGGTGGCGGGGGGGGGGGGGGGGGTGGGGGGCACCAGCTCAAAGGTGGCAATCTTGCCCAAGACATTACTTGCAGATGATCCCGGGGCCAGGTGATTGACATGCCTCACAAGATGACAGTTGGCAGTCACTCACAGGTGAACATGTGTTCAACCATGGAGCTTCCTTTGCGGGTTGATTAAAGGCGCCAGCAGCAACCATCTATACTTTGCCTGATAATGCAGAGCAGCAAGCTACACCTCAGTAGTACAGTATGCAGCTCAGCGTGTGCCTTGGGCCTTGTGAAGCTTCACCATCGATCCGTCAGGAGCAGCAGAGAGAGGGACGGCACTGCCCAGACAGCAGTGAACACTCCCACGGGTCTCTGTAGCAGGCAGCACACACCTGCAGGCGCTGTGCCATGTGCTCTGGTGGTACTCCCGCTTGTCTCGCTGCTGCCAGCAGCACCAGACGTGAGCGCCCTCCCTCGCCAACCAATAGCCTGTCACTGCTGACAACACGTCCCATCAAGGACCAGCTGGCATCAGAGGGCTGGTTGCTGCTGCTACTGCTGCTGGGGCCATTAGGCTGGCTGGAATTTCGATATCTACTGCTTTCATTGCTGTTGCCATCATCGCTGCTGTACAACGATGCTCTAGTAGCTGTGCGTGGTGGTTTGTGTTGGTAAGTACTGCAGGTCTTGAAGTGTCTGACTGCGTTTACTGAGCGCATCGAGGCTTGTTGCTGGCACTGAGCAATGAATCGATGCAATGTACATTTTTTGGGTGCACCAAGAGGCTGTGGCAGGCACTGCGTGCGCATGCTCTCAGCTGTCGCACTTGGCGTGTTGATGCGTGCACTACCAAGGGACAGCCAGACAACATCTCCGCAAAGACGTGTGTGATACACGATCTACACACATTGATTTTCGAAAGCTTGTTACAGGAGATCAGCATTCCTAGCTCTGGCAAGGGTCAGGACCCATTGGACCGCTTGCAGCACGGACAGACACCGGTCTGCGTGCATCAAAAACACTTTTTCATAGAAGTTGCTGCGAATGATGACTTTGCCGGAAGCCTTCCACCTGCGTGGCTTCTGTTGTGTTACGCTCGAGGGTGACAGATACAAAGCGTTGAGCACAAATGCATACCTGAATGTCCGTGTATTTATCAGACTTATCTGCGCTGAATGCAGGGACTGGTTGTGTTCAGGAACTCAGTCAGTTGAGGACCTTCGTGCTGGCTGTACAACAAATGAATAATTAACAAAGGTAGCACATGTTCATAAGTCGTTATGGCGCATCTGAACTTACAAGAGAGGCGGCTCAACACGGCGCAGCAAGCCTTTGCTCCTCACCACTCCAAGGAGGTGGTCAAGACCGTGTTTGATATACAGGGGACTCACGATTTTGCGCTATTAACTGAAATTCTATTTCAACTTCTTCCCGAGGTATGTAAGCAGCACACGTGCAGGATGAGGGCAAGAGTTGCAAGGAGGCAGTTGGTTCAACCTCTTAACCGTGCAGGCTACTGTTTGCTCGAGATGTGCAGCCCAATGCCTGCAGGCAACATGACGCTTACGGAAATGATGGTATGATTTACCTGCTCTACTGTTGTGCTGCAGGATTTACGTACCGAGTACCAAAACAGGACCCAGTATATACTGAGAAGGTTGGACCAGCAGTTTGACCCACGGCAGTGGGGTGTCACCCAGGAAGTGAGTCCATCGACCACTGACTGCATCATAGATGCTCAATGGTGGCAGGAAAGCAAAGAAGGCTCAGCATCGACCAGCATCAGCTTTAGCCTCTATCACTTGGCATATCCAACGCTGGCCTGAACGCTGCGTGCTTCAACACCCCTTGTCAAGCTGCTGTCTACTGTGTCAGTTGTTGTTGTTGTTGTTTCTGCAATCCCCCCTGCCACTGCAGGATGTGGTTCAGGCGTACAAGGACACAGTGCTCAAGGCCCTTGCTGACTGTGGCAAGACCGTGGAGGACTGGCGTGACCCGGTCAGGCGCAAGCAGTTCCACCGGATACATGGAGCAAAATGTGTGAGTGAACACTGCTGTGCACCACGATGTGTTGCTGCTCATCATGTCAGTTGGGTCACATTGATATGTGTTCGGATGGCCTGCAACTATGGCATGTGATGCAGATGCAGGACCGGCATACAGTCACTCTGCTGTCGTGTGTATGCAGTAGCATATCACCTGCTGGCTTGCATATCTCCTGCATGCAGTTGTTGATTGCTAGAAACCTGTTATCAAAGCAATATCAAAGCAATAACAGAGCTGAATTCAAGTCAGTCCCACCGTGAAGCTACTTGATAAGGATGTGAGGTCAACGAATGTCCCCTGCTTAATAATCTGCTTGCCACCACCTTTCCCTCATCACTTTCCATCATGTGTGGACTTGCCGCTGCAGCTGAAGGAGGCAATACAGAAGAAGGCAGAGCGGCAGCAGCTGGCATTGAGCAGACCAGCCCGCAGAGCTCAGCTCATCAAAGATTTGAAAGGTAACCTTGGGCACCCGGACCTGGAAGAGCGGCTGCAGGCAGTGGCAGCAGCTGACGCAGCAGAAGCAGCGGCAGCAGCAACAGGGGCCTCACAGCAGCAGCAGCAGCAGCAAGCCTACAGGCAACAGCAGGAGAACATAGCACCATATGATGCTGACCAGCAGCAGGATTTTCATCTGGCGCAGCAGCAGGGAGTCTTGGACAGCAGCACTGCTACTGCTGCCCAGGCGCTGTTGCGCCAGCAGGACCAGCAGCAGCAGCAGCTAATGGCTCACCCAGTCGCCGCCCTCTCTCCCCCATCTCACCAGCATGATGAATATGCCCTGGGAGCACCACTTGACAGCAGTGTCAGTGATGGGGTAACAACAGAGGAAGCGCAAGCTGCACATGGGGGCCCAGAGCGGCTGTCAGCAGCTGATGCCCATGTTGACAAACCTGCAGTTGTCAGTGATGAGCACCTGGCCACTGAGAACAGCAATGCTTCCTCTGCACACCATGATGAGCTGGCGGCATCAGAGTACGTGCCCTGGCAGCAGTACGAGGCGCTGCAGCGCAAGTATCGTGAGGCCAAGGAGCGCTTCTTCCAGATGAAGGAACTGCATGGCAAAGACAAGGCAACCATCAAGGACTTCAAGCAGCAACTGGCAGCCAGTAGGCAACAGGTGGGGCGGCAGGGCTCTGGGGTTGGCCTTGCTGGCTTCAGGCATACCAACACCTCACTGACCTTCAGTCAGGGCTGCTTGTCACTAGTTGCTGCAAATCTTGAAAGCTGGAGCACTTTTGCCATCCCAGCCTTCATGCAGTGGTTCACTACTGATGAGATAAACCCTGTCCTGAAGTAGTTCCACCAGCTTGTGCTGTTATGTGCCGCAGGAACAGCAGCTGCAGGAGCAATTAGCAGCTCTTCAGCAGCAGCAGCAGTCAGTTGGTGTCTCTGAGTCTCCTGAAGGGGCAGCACTGGCTTGCCAGGTGCAGCAGGCCACTTTGCTGCTGCAGCAGCGTGATCAGGACATGGCTGATGCATTGGCAGCTCTGCAAGTGCTCCAGCAGCAGGTACAGCAGCTGGCAGCAGCAGCAGACGCCACCGGCCTCATGCAGGAGCAGCAGCAGCAGGTGCAGCAGCAACTGGTACAGCTGCAGGTGGTGCTCAGGCGCCACTCAAGCACCGGGGCAGAAGCACTTCACGCAGCAACCTCACCGGCAGACGACCTGACGCTGCTGCAGCAACAGTTCCAGGAGGCTCGTGATGCTGCAGCAGCTGAGGTGGCAGCAGTGCAGGTGGACGCTGCAGTCAAGCTATCTAAGGCTGAGGCCAAGATTGCTGAGCTGAGTGATGAGCTGCAACAGCTCCGGGCTGAAAGTGCTGAGAGGGCATTGCAGGTAATTGACACCCGGGCACTCGATTGAGCTTTTGACCCAGCACTGCACTTTGTGCCATTGTGTACAGAGCAGTCATGTCATGTGGCTGGTCACCAATACCTCATGGTCAACTCAGGCCCTGGCCTTGTCTTGCTGTGTGGGGTTTTGTGAGGTTGCTGTTGCAGCAGGTTGACTGAATTATCCTGTGGTTGCCATGTGGTATAGATGATCATGATCTCTGCTGGCCGTCTCTTGTGGCTGCACAAGCTGGCAATCATTTGCACCAGCACATGTATGCCGTGTACTGCAGGGTCTTGGTGGCTTTGATGCTGATGGGGGCTGGGGTGACACCCATGAACTGGCATCAGCCACAAGACAGCAGGAGGAACAGCAGCAGCAGCAGGAGCAGGAGCTGATGTGTGTGAAGGCTGAGCTAGAGGAGGCTGTGAGGAGGGCCGATGAATTGCAGCAGCAGGTAGCAGCCCGGAAGCAATAGCAATTGCTGATATTGACTATTTATGCACGGAATGAACGACTCTGTTTCTCCAGCTGCTGCTGTCCCATCACAGGACACCCTGCACAACCAGGTGCAAACGCCACTGTGCTAACATCCAAGCCCAAGCAACAAATCTAACCAACAAACGTCGTTGCGCTACTTTTTTGACAGAAGATCTAGCCATAAGTGTCTACTCGCACTTGGGGCAGTAACTGCTGTTGCTGCTGCTGCTGCTCTTCTGCCCAGGTGGCGTCTCTGCGTGTCGAGTTATCTGACAAGCAGGACCAGCTTGATGCCTTGAGTGCTCAGATGACGGATGATGCAGTCAGGGCAGAGCAGGCCGAGGCGGACATGGAGAAACTGCAGCAGCAGCTGCAGGAGCAGCAGCAGAGGCTGAAGGAGCTGCAACAGCAGCAGGACTATCAAGCAGCTGCGGGCGCCTATTACGCTTCAGCTGTGGCGGCATCACCCCATGCAGATGTCAAGGTGTCTCAAGCCCCTGATTATGCAGCCACTGAGGGTGAGCGTGCTCGTCAACATGCATTGCAGAGTTCACATGCGCGCCAGATTGTACTCAGCTGCATAAACAGTGTCCAGCTCATGTCCAGCTCATATCCTGGACCGTGCTGCTGCTGGTGCTGCAGATGTTGCTGAGCTGCATGACACCATTGCTGAGCTGGAGGACCAGCTGCTTGAGGCCAGCCAGGCGCGTGAGGAGGCGGAGCGGGTGGCAGCCAGCAGTCAGCGGCGCTACCAGGCAGAACTGCAGGCAGCACTCACACGAGCTCAGCAGGCAGAAGCAGAGCTGCAGGCACTGCAGCAACAGCAGCAGCAGGTGCGGCCAACACATCACCCAAGCTGTTCATGCCTTGTCCAATACAGGCAGAATTGTTGGAGTTTGACAATCTTCTGTGCAACTCTTTTGGCTGCATTCTAATTGTCGTGCCAGCACGTCTGTTTGTTGGAAGCACTCACTCCCAAGCTGCTCCTGCTGGCTTACAGGCTACTGCTGTAGATGACAGCACCACCTTGCCTGTCAGTCCTCAGCGCACTCCAGCAGATGTCATCATGACATCAGCAGATGATGGCAGCAGCCCTGAGCCGGGTGATGTTGCTGCTGCTCTGGCCAAGATGAAGACAGTGGCCCAGAAACAGAAGGACAAAATTGCAGCGCAGAAGCAGGAAATAATACATTTGCAGAGCCAGGTATGCACACTTGTCAAGAATTAGCGACTATCAGTGGATGCTGCAGTGGTTTGTTCATGGAACTTGCTGTAGCATTTGGCAGTGCAACTAGTGTCCTGCATGTGCTCAGCTGCCTTGTGACGTCTCCTACTGTATGTCGTGCAGTTGGCCACCGCTGAGCATGACCTCCTGGCAGCTGGACATGAGGCAGCAGCAGCATTGCAGGAGCTGCAGCAGTCGCCAGTACCAGCAGCTGACACTATTGCAGTGCAGGATGAACAGCCAACAGAGACTGCTCAGCTTTTGGAAATGATCCAGCTGCTTGAGACTGAGCTGTCTGAAGTACATGGCCACCTGTCAGCCCTCACTCAGAGTGCCCAGGAGGCAGCTGTGGAGCATGAAGACAGGATGGAAGCACTCACAGCTCAACTGGCAAGGTTTGAGCATGCGGACTACACGCAACAGCTAGAACAACAGCTGCAGGAGTTGCAACAGCAGTTGGTGGCCTGTGATGGCCAGCTGGCCCAGCAGGCTGCTGAGCTGCAGTACCTGCACAGCCTGGATCATGTGGTGCAGCTAGATGACCTGCAGCAGCAGCTGGCAGCCAGGGAAGCAGCACTGGCAGAGGCGCAGCAGCAGTGTCAGGACAGCCTGAGGCAGATCATACAGATGGGCGAGGACAATGAGACCACACTGGACAACATCAGGGCGGCGCACGCAGAAGAGCTGCAGGGCCTGCAGGGGCAGCTGCAGGAGCTACAGCAGCAGGCAGATGCACACAAACAACAGGTGCAGGAGCTGCAGCAGCAGCTAGCAGACTTGCAACAGCAGAAGGAGCAGCAGCAACCAGCAGTGCAGCAAGGGCAGGAGTCATCAGGTGCACAGACTGCTGCAGGCGCTGTTGGTGTTGATGGTGTGGCAACATCACTCGAAACTGCTGGCTGGGGAGATGGATGGCCAGAAGAGCCAGCAGCCCAGCATGCAATAACAGATACTGCCACAGCTGCTGCAGAAACAGGCCTGCAGGCTGAGATTGAGCGGCTCACCACTGAACTGCAGCACGCCCACAACTGTATTGATGCGGCTTGTGCAGACGCTGCAAGGGCTGCTGCAGCTGAACAGGATCTGCAACAACAGCTACAGCAGGCAGAAATGGATCTTCAAAGCGTGAAGCACCAGCTGCAGCACCTACAGCAGCATGACAATGCAGCAGATGCAGAAGGACAGCAGCAGGAGCGACCTGGTGGTGGTGGTGGTGGTGAAGCTGGCTGGGGCGGGTGGGACAGTGATGAGGCACCTGCTGGTGTGAACATTGAGGCTCTGGCTGCTGCACAGGGAGAGGTTGCTCGACTGACTGAGGAGCTGGCTGTTTATCAGGAGCTTCTGCAGCAGGCAGAACAGCAGAACCAGGAGTTGCGTGAGCAGTGTGATGCTGCACATCAACAGTTGTTGCCGATGCAGCAGAAGGTGCTGCAGCAGAGCCAAGGTGCTCAGCAGGTGCAGCAGCAGCTGGATGCTGCATGTGTGCAGTTGTCAGCAGTGCAAGAGCAGCAGCAGCAGCAGCATGCACTCGCACCACCCAGAACAGCAGCACAACAGGAGACAATAGATGCTGCAGATGGTTGGGGAGATGGTTGGGATGAAGAAGACAGCAGCATCCTTCCAGCAGCTGAGGCAGCGGTTGCTGCTGCTGCATCTGAAGCAGTTGCTGCTGCTGCATCTGCGGATTTGACAGCTCAGCTGGCAGAGTCACATGCTGCCCAGCAGGCACTACAGGAGCAAGTGACAAGCCTGCAGGAGGCATTGCAGGCAGTGCAACAGCAACTGCAACAGCAGCAGGCTTCTGTGCAAGCTGCAGCCAACAGTGCTGGGATGTATGACGCTGCTGCACCTGGTGCTGCCTCAGGTTGGCAGGCCTGGGATGGCGAGGACAGTCTCCTGCCCCTTGAGGGTGACACCACTGCTGCTGTTGATGATGATGCTGGAGCTGAAGCAGCACAGGCAGCTGATGATGCATCAGCATACAGGCAGGATGTGACCAGGTTGGAGTCAGAGCTCGCTGATGCCTTGGCAGCCCTGGCAGCGGCACAGCAGGAGGCAGCAGCAGCACAAGAGGCCCTGCAACAGCTATCAGCATCAACTACTGCTGATATGGCGGCTGAGTTGGCTGAGGAGAGGTCCCAGCATGCTGCCCTGGCTGTCAGGTATGAGGAGGCAAAGGAGAAGTTCAAGAAGTTGCGGCAGGCACTCAAGGAGCGTGGCCAGCAACTACAGGAGGTGGAAGCGCACAGGCAGGCAGAGCAACAGCAGACGGAGCAGCTGCAGCAGCAAGTTGACGCTAGTGCTGCACTTGTCAGTGACCTGCAGCATCAATTAACAGCAGCACAGGGATCCATCTCTGATAAGCAAGAAGCTGAGCAGCTGCGGCAGCAGGTTGAGAGCCTACAGCAGCAGCTTCAAGAGCAGCTGCTGAGCCATCTGGCGGCTGTTGATGCCATGCAGCAGGCAATGGTGCAGCAGCAGCAGCAGCAAATGGATGATGTTGACAATCAAGCTGAGGACCAGGAAGTCACTGAAGGCCGACAGGCCACTGCCACTGGTGATGTGGGACAAGATATGCAGCAGCAGGTGGCAGAGCAACAGCAAGCGGTCAAACATCTGCAGCAACAGCTTGAGGATGCACATCAGCAGCTGGCAGCAACACGGCAAGAAGTGGTTGACAATACTGCTGTGATCGCAGGACTGCAAGAATCACAGCAGCAGTTGTTGCTGCAGTCAACAGAGGCTCACCAGCAACTGGCAACAGCACAGGAGCAACTGGCTGAAAGCAGGGCCCTGGTTGACGACTTGCAGCAGCGGCTTGCACAGCAATCAGCAGTGGTAGAGGGAGCAGAAGCCCTACAAGCTCACCTGTCATCACTGCAGCAGCTGCTGGAGGAGCGTGATGCTGAGCTGGCTGACCTCAAGGAGAACCTGCAGGACCTCATGCCAGCAGCAGCAGCAGGCACAGCTGGTGGTGGTGATGGTTCTGCCGACCAGGCGCTTTTGACAGAGGCACAGGAGCAGCTGCTGGCCACCCAGGAGCTGCTGCAAGCCAGGGAACAGACTGTGGCTGAGCTGCAGCAGCAGCTGGTGACGCGTGAGGCGCTCCTGCAACAGCTGCAGACAGAGATGCTGCAGCAGCAGGACACAGGCGTCATGACAGCTGCAGCACCTGTAGATAATGTATCAGGTGTAACTGGTGTGGGTGATGCTTTTGCAGCAGCAGAAGGTTTGTGGGGTGATGGTGGTGATGATGATGATAAGGCTGATGGTGGTGGTGGTGGGTGGGAGGCCTGGCAGGATGACCTGCCACCCTTAGACTCCCTAGCAACACAGCAGCAGCACCAGCTTGACCCAACCCAGTTACAACAGCATCAGGAAATGATTGCAAACCAGGGAGGTGCTGCAGATGCTGGTGGCGTTGATGCACGTCACCCACGGGCTTTTGGCAGTCCTCTCAGGGATGTACAGCAGCAGCCAGAACAGCAGCAGGCTGAGATCGATGAGCAGCAGCAGCAGGCTGAGCGTGATCAGCAGGCGCACATTGATGCCCTTGAGGCTGAGCTGGCTGCACTGCGCCACAGTGCTGACACAGCGGCAGCAGAGAGTGATGCACTGCGCCATGAAGCCGCCAGCTTGGCCCGCCAGATCGAGGAACATGCAGCAACAATCACAGACCTCACTGGCCAAGTGGAGCAGCTGAAACTGCAGGTGCAGGGTGTTGAGCAGGAGCAGCAGCAGGGTGAGGGGGGGACATTATCTGCAGTTGATCAGGTGTCTTTGACTGAGCTTCAGGCAGATCTGAGCCAGGCTCGTGAAGAGCTGGCAGCAGCTCGTGATCAGCTGGCTGCTCGTGATGCAGAGCTGGAGGCGCAGGCGGAGGACATGAAGTTCATGATGGACAGGATCAGCCAGGGGGAGGCTGCTGCTGCAGCTGCTGACAACAGTGCTGGCCTTGATCAGCAGCAGCACTCATTGCTGCAGAGGCAGCTGGAAGAGCAGCAGACGGAGACCATGCTGCTGCGGGACCAGTTGGACTCAGCAGCAAGTCAGCTGGCTGCTGCCCGCTCACAACTGGCAGCCCTGCAGGATGAGCTGGCAGCAACCCAGGCAGCACTGGCAGCCGCAGAGCACCTGCAGCAACAGCATCAGCTTAGTGATAATCAATGGGCAGGCGATGGGTATCACTCTGCTGCTGGCAGCCTTGCTGCTGTGTTTAGTGGTGAGCCTGCTGGCAGCCAGGCTGAGACTGTGACAGGTGGGGCCTCAACTGGATGGCAAGAGCCAGCAGAGTTGCTGCCAAGCAATACAGCACAGCAGGCAACACAACTGTCAAAAGATGCCGCCACTGCTGATGCTGGCAGTGGTGATACACAGCAGCAACTGGCAGCAGTGCAGCAGCAGCTGATGGAGGTTCAGCAGCAGGTGGCAGATTTGAGTGATGCTGCAGCAAGGGCGGAAGCAGCAGAAGCTCAAGTGCGTCAGTTGCAGCGGCAGCAGCTGGCGGGTGATAGAGAGTCTTACACCTCAGATGCAGTTTCTGCTGCTCCTGCTGTTGAGGGTGGAGCAGTACCTGCTGATGTTCATGCAGCACTGCAAGCCAAGTTGGAGCGAGCAAGGGAGCAGTTTGTCAAGCTCAAGGAAGTCTATGCAGCCAGTAGAAGCAAGGCAGCGGCACTGGAAGGCCAGGTGGCGGAGCTGGACAATGAGAGGTCAATGCTGCAACAGCAGGCGCACGACCTGCAGCAACAGCTGGAGGCAGCACAGCAGCAGGTGGCAGATCTTGGCAGCTTACACAGCGAGGTAGACAGCTTGCGGGTGCTGGTGACACAGCTGGAATCTGAAAGGTCATCACTGCAGGAGCAGCTGCGTGCAGTTCAGGAGCGGAAGGATTTCCTGCAGCAGCAGCAGCAGCAGCAGTGGAGCTCGGAGGTTCCGCCATCACCCGAGGGGCTGCCTGCATCATCTGAAGCAGCAGCAGCCGGGTCAGGAGGTGTGGTGCCAGCTGATGTGCATGCAGCACTGCAGGCCAAGTTTGAGCTAGCCAGGGAGAAGTTTGTAAAACTGAAGGCCATGAATGATTCTAACAGGACAAGGGCAGCAGCGCTTGAGGCACAGCTGGCTGAGAAAGATGCTGAGGTGGCAGACCTGCAGCAGCGACTGGAGCTGGCCAAGCAGACCGAGCAGCAGCAGCAGCAGCAGCAGCAGCAGCCGTCTGCTGAGGCTGATGATGTCTGGGGCAGTGGTGGCGGCTGGGACGGCTTTGATGCACCAGCAGCAGCAAATGAGCAACAGCAGCAGGAGCAGCGTAATGTTGATGGCAGCTGGGGTAGTGAAGGTGGATGGGGAGGCCTCGAACAGCCATCAGCAGGACAGCACCAGGTGACTGCTGAGCAGCAGCAAAGTGAGCTGGTAGAGCGGCAGCACCAGCAACAGGAGGAGTATGCTGCTGCTGCTGCAGTGGTGCCTGTTGATGCTCTTGCTGCTGCTGAGGCTCGTGTTCAGGAGCTGGAGGAGGAGCTGCTGCAGCAGGCAGAGGCAGAAACACACCTGCAGACCCAGGTGAGTGAGTGAGTGAGTGAGTGAAAGGGGCTCACTGAACAACAGAGGCTGGTCAGTGACCACGACAGCAGCAGCAGTGGAGGAGGCTGAACCTCGCAGGAGCCGGGCCATGGCACTTTGGCTGTTCAGGATTGGGCTGGTTGTCAGTGTCAAACCCAGCATGTCATCACCTGATATGAGGGTTATTGCTCTGCAGCAGTACAGGTGCTTGTGTGACAGACTGTTCTTGTAGGCAGGCCGGCATGCTGTATATTGTGGTTATCGTCATGTATGTCCGGCGCGGCCATCCCTCTTCTGTCAGACACCAGGGTCATCACTGTCGCTGCCTGCAGATTGACAAGCTGACGTCAGAGGCGATGAATCACTCGTCCATGCAGCAGCTTATGTGTGATCAGCTGAATGCTGCCGGTCAACAGTTGTCTGAGCTGGAGGAGGCATTGGAAGCAGTGCAGCAGCAGCTGGCTCGCTCAGAGGCTGACAGGCAGCAGCAACTGGAGGAGCTGCAGGCCCAGCACCAGCAGGCACAAACATCTTCTGCCAGTGCCAGGGAACAGCTGGAGCAGCAGCTGGCACAGGCTGATGAGGTGATTCAGCGTCTGCAGCAGGAGGTGGAAGTGTTGCGGACACAGCAGCTCAGCAGCAGTGCAGGTGCTGCTGCTGCGGCTGGCTACTGGGATGATGCAGCAGCAGGTGTTGGCGGTCATGATGGTGCTGATGCTGGCTCTGGCACTGCTACCACAGCAGCTGCAGCAGAGTGGGACAGTGAGCGACCAGCCAATGGCACTCCGGCAGGCAGCAGGAGTGAGCTGGCAAAACAGGTGAGAGCAGCGGCAGTAAGCAGCACAACACATGGGTGACTGCGCTGCCTCCTCACTGACCAGCAGACGACAGCAGCACAGCCGTGGGTGCTTTGAAGAGGAATAGGGTGTTGCAGCCATGGCTTGAAATGTCAGCTGTTTTGTCAGCTGACTGTGTGTTCTGATCCTGCACCACATGAATCGCCAAAGTGATTGCGCTTCCCCCCCCCCCCCCTTGCCCATGACGGATGCTCAACTTCACTCTGACACACCACTCAATCCACCATCACCATCACCACCATCATCTTGTGGCTTCAGGTGACCCACCTTGCTGCTCAGTTGTCCACTGCTGAGTCAGAGCGGGCAGCAGCAGCAGCCTCACTGGCTGAGGTGCGGCGAGATCTGGCGGAGCGGCAGCTGGCACTTACAGCAGCACAGCAGGCAGCAGCGGACGCGCAACAGCAACTGCAGGAGGCACAGCAACAGGTGAATGAGCCACCGATGCTGGTCTGGTTACACCAACAACCCAGTGCTGCTTTGGCACGTTGATCAAAAGCATCAGGGCCTATGACATTCACCCTTGTGCTTGTTGCTTGACCAGCATCTCTGTGATGTGATGTGATGTGATGTGATGTGATGTGATGTGATGTGATGTGTGTTCTGCTGTCTCACTGCAGGTTCAGTCTCAGTCTGAGCAGCTGCTGCAGCAGGCTGACCGGGTGAATGACCTGCAGACCCAGCTGATGGAGGCGACACAACACAGCCAGGAACAGCAGGCAGGCCATGATGAGCCCACTGCAGACATGCAGGTCAGTACAGGGTTGATTGATCATGATGCATCGAGTTGAGCTGGCTGGGTGGTCTAATGGGGCGCTGTCGGTCTACGCAGCCTGCTGAGAGTGCCAGGGCTGGTTGAGTGCTGTCTTCTCAGTAGGCCAGGGGACAAATGCTGTGGTGCTTATGGCAACCTCGCATCGCTGACTCAGGAGTATCACTTCCACCTGGTACATTTGCAGCCTCCTGTGCTGTGACAGCTGCCCAGGTTATTGTTGTTGAGCGGTCGCACTGAAGATGACCTGATGCACACTGCTTGCCCACCCGGTGTCCTGCAACTGCTGATTGCTGCTGCAGGCGGAGCTGTCTGCTGTTCAGCAGCGCTTGGCAGCTGCCCAGCAGGAGGTGATTCAGCTGCAGCAGTTGCTGGAGTCCAAAGATGCCCAGGTGGCTGATCTGAAGGAGGCGTTGCAGGTGAGAGGAGGAGAGAGGTGGTGCACCCCCGGGGGGGGGGGGGAGGATAGGGCCAGGCCACCATCAGCCTGACACTTCAGTAGCAGCAGCAGCAGGCTCTTCAAGGCATGAGCGCTTTGTTCACACACCTGCAGTATCGGGGGTCTGGCAACAGCCATGGAAGGGCAGCTTGCTGAGCTGGGCAGCAATGCACTTGTCACTTGACATGTGTGTGTGGGCAGAATAGCAGCGGCTGGATGTCCTGTCTAGCAGAGAGAGTGTATGTGCGCACGCATGATGTGCTTCTGAGTCAGAGGTGTTGTTGTGTTGGCCACTTGCAGGAGCTGGAGCAGCTGGAGTCACTGCAGCAACAGGTAGCACAACTGAAGCAGCAAGGTTCTGATGCAGCTGCAGCTGTTAATGCCCTCCAACAGCAAGTTGAGCAGTTGCAGCAGCAGAACTCTGACATTGCTGCTGAGGCTGAGCAGCTCAGGCAGCAGTTGACAGTGGCACAGGCAGCAGCAGCTGATCAGGTGGGTGACCATCAGTGAAGTTTCAGCACAGGCTGCTGGCATGGGACCTACATCCCACTCCATGCTGTAGTTTTCATCTTCTACACCCTACTCCATGCACCTCAAGCATCAAATCTGTCAGCCTTTCCCAGATGCTTGCTTGTCTGCAGCTGAATGATATGTCGTGCTTGAACGCATTGCAACTTTGCCTACACCACTCTACAGCCATTAGCATCCTGTTGACATCGACCTCAATCTGCTGCTGCTGCTACTGCTGCTGTCGCTGCTGCCCTTGCCCTGTGCTTCCCTGTAGTCTGCTGCTGCCTCGTTCCAGTCTGAGCTTGAGTCTGCTGTGTCAGCTGCTGTGACGGCTACTCAGGCTCACATGAGGGAGCTGCTGGAGGAGCGACAGAGGATGCTGGCAGCAGCAGAGGTGGACGTGCAGGAGCTGCGCCAGGCACTCACTGGTGAGTCCGTCACATGGGCAGACAGGGGGGGGAGACAAGTGACTGTGTGGCGTCCATGTATGTATCCGAGCAGTAAGGTCCCTGACGCACCAGCCCTGTGCACAGCCTGATAGTTGCCATGATGTGCATTCCCCCCATCAGGGATAAGCTTGGCACTGGACTGTGACCACTGTGATGTGATTGTGCGTGCGCAGGTCGTGATGAACGGCTGGCTGACTTACAGCAGCGGCTGGCAGCAGCTGAAGCAGCGGCAACTGGGGCTGTGGTCCATGCAGCTCATGATGGCGTTGCTGCCTCCCACAGCAGCAGCAGCTCTGCTGAGGTGGCTGACCTACAGGCTCAGGTGCAGCAGCTGAAACAGGAGTTGCTGGTAGCTCGTCAGCGCTACCTGGACTTGGCAGACATTGTCAATGTGAGACGCTCAGCAGAAGAGCAGCTGGCAACAGCAGACACAGCATCAGCAGCAGTAGGCAGCCCCACCAAGGCTGCTGATGGGGCGCAGCCGAAGGGTTTGCCGAGCTTGTTCAGGCATCCACAGACCCGCAAGGGGCTCTACACACTGCAGGTGCTGGCAGTGCAGGGTGCGGTGCAAGGGATTTGCATGAATGCCTCGTAGCAAACACCTGGCATGTGCCAGGTCAGGTGGATGACTGGTTTGTGCAAACTGCACAGAGCGTCTCAGTATCCGGTGGGTCAGTTTGTCTTCCACCTGAACAGGGAAATATGTGGCAGGTCGCCTGTTAACGGGGCTGTGTTCAGCTTGGTGAATGATGTGTAATCATGGATCTTCGTATCCTGGCATTTGCTGCCATGGCACCTACATATTGCAGATGTACATGTGAGAGGTGCATGTGGCAAGGACTGCATCATCAGGTGGCAGTCTCGGTTGGCCCAGGGCAGATGATCGCAACATTCTTTATGGGCATGTGTGATGGTGGCGTGAGTGGAGGATGCGCTCCACCTGTTGCTGATTGTGCACACCGTCCTTTCCTTGTTTCGAATGGTGTAGCAGAGGCCGCGTTGGACAGCTTTCCTCGAGATAAGCATGGTTGAGCATCTCTTATAACCACTATTACTTAAGATATCAAATGGAACCTGCACAAGAACTTGTAGCTGGCTTTAGTCGGAACCTGCGCGCGGACCTGAAACGCGGGTGATGGTCCAGAGTGTGATGCCTGGCCAGCGCTGTCCCTGCAGCATACAGACGCAACCCCCGTTGTATATTACATCATCGTGCACAACTCTTCCCTCGTATGTCGCAGCCACGGTTGCCTGCTGGCAAGGCATGTTTGTCCTGCTGAGAGCGGCAACTTCGCACGACAGATGCATAAGGCTGCGGATAGCCTCCTACGCTTTCTGCTAGCATCCTTACTTGCGTGCAGTCTGCAGGTGAGCACGGCCAGCACCAGCATTGCCTCCGGTGTCTTGCATCTGACATGCGATATGCGCACTATGTGCTGATTGAGACATTTGATCGCGTGTTTGGATGATCAAATAAGAAGTGCGCACGGTCCAGTTGCTTCGCCGTGAAGTTCGTCTGTTGGCTACTGTTGTGGTATCAATGAGGGTGATCCGAGACTCTCGCACTCAAGTGCGAGCACTGCATTGCCATAGGATTTATCTATTTCAGATTGCAGTGCATTTTGATTGCAGGCCCATGAAAGTACTGAAGTGCACAGCAGCAGCAGCAGCAGCAGCAGCACAGCCACCTTGCAGTTGCCCAGAGAAGTGATAGAACCTGATGCCACAATACGCTGGATTCAAGAGCATGGAGGCCAGGTACAGTGGGCAGACTATTCCTTGCCATATTGTTTCCAAGGCACGTGTGACAGTCCGCAATGCAATTGTTGCAGCACAACAGTCTGGTGCAATGTAGAAGAAGCAGCATCGAGCTGACTGTAGATTGCATGTCATAAGCTTGCAGTTGATGCAATACAGCAAACTTGACGGACATTGGCATGTGCAAGCCCAACAGCAGCAGCAGCAGCAGCGGCAGCAACGGAGGCAGCTGCATGACACAGTTTATTGCGGCAGCAGGGTCCCTGAAAGCGTCAGCAATCATATTGAGGTGCCTCATGAAGAGACTGTACAGCATTGCTGCAATGAGCCAGACGCATGACACATGCCTGATACACTTTCTTGTTGTGTGCAGGTTGATGTTGTTGTCCGTCACACTCCAGACAGCGGCAGAGCAGTATTTGCTCCCAAAGAATTCAAGAATGGTAGAGCCACCCTTGCATAGTCAACAGCTGTCCCATGACTTTGGGTTGTTGCAGCACCTCACCACAAGACAATTACCAATCAACACAACACACCTCAGCTGCTGAAGTGCATACAGCCGAGCTTTGATATAAGATGCCCTGCATACTGCTGTGAGACACTTTGTTCTTGGGCAAGAGGCAATGGCACAACTTACGGTGGGCAATCCATCTCATGTTACTGAGGTGTGTGTTTGTGCGTTCCTGTTTTGCAGGTGATGTGCTGGCTGCCATCCCCTTTGAGTTGTGCTACATTGCATCAAAGGATGTCACTGCGGATGTGCAGGTGAGCAACACATCACTGCTCAGCTGCTGCAGCTCAACAGTGGCCTCTTCCAGTGCCACAACTTGTATGACCCACATGTGCATCATGCATTTGCAAACACCTGAGGTGCCAGGTGATCAAAGCATCTGTGCTTTGCCCCTTTGATATAATACCTTGACACATAATCATCAGTCTATCCAGCTGCTCATCAACTGTTATAGCAGATACGAGACAGTCATTTGAACACCCAGCAGCATGTGATGCACACGGCTTCTTGCTGCAGTTCACGGCCCTGAAGTTCCTTGAGGACCTGGCCGACCCCGGCCATTCACACCAGCAGTATTTTGGTTCTCTGCCAGCCCGAGATGGCGTTTGGTCATTGCATGACATACCCAAGACGTACCTGCCACTGATACAGAGCAAAGAGGGTGCATTGGTGGGTGAAGAACCAGCAAACCAGCTCAGGATTACAGTTTGCTGTTGGCAAACTTCACCTCACAGCCTTGGATGCATGAGACATGTTGTTTGCAGCATCATTACAAACCCTGAACCCTAAACCCCTAAACCCTAAATTGATGTGAGGCCCAGCTTTTGTGCTGGTCACATCTTGTTGAGTGTGGTGTCATCTGCTCTACAGGAGAAAGCCATTGCAGACTTTCAGGATCGGTTGCAGCTGGTGTGGGACAAGATCAACAGTGCGGCTGCCCTGCCAGGAACATTCAGTGACCTCAAGTATGCAACAGCTCAGCTGATGACCCGGCTGTTTCAGTTTGAAGGAGTTGGTCTGGTCTTGATCCCTCTGGTGGACATGGGCAATCACAGGTGGGCGGCAGCAGGGCCTGGGACACAGGCAGCACCAGACACCACACAGCTCATGTTGTGCAAGACACAGCTAACCTGCCTTTCAGTGGATGTACCTGCCTGCCACAATAGAAATGGCAATCATGATGAGCTGCTTGTGTGACAGTCTTCGCTGTGACCTCGAAGGCTGCTTTGGTGTGACTGACCATCAAGTGATATGTCACACTGCAGGAATGACTGCCACACCAGCCACCTGATTGAGGCGTGTCCTTTTGATGCTGAGAGGCAGTGTATGGTTTGGAGGGCTGGTGAAGACATGGCAGAGGGCGGGGAAGTGTGCAATCATTACAAGTACATGCTGAATGACAGAAGCCTGCTGCAGTATGGATTCTTGCAGGTCTGCTCCTTGGTGCACAGGAGCCTCTGTTGACATGCATCAAGCATGTGTTTCTACCATATGTAACCCAACAGTCATGTGCTAAAGTATTGATCTGCACTCCAACAGGTCAATGCTTGGAGTGATATTAATATTTGACCTGTCTTGACATTCAAGGAATGCTGATGCCTCACTGTAGCATGATTGCACCACAAACTGGCTGAACAGGTTGTGTTGCTTCTGTGTTTAACTGTATCTCTTACTGCTGCTGCAGTCTGGTGGTGTAGCTGGCCGCCTGTCTGGTGTGGATCGTCATGACTTCAACACATCACAGCCCTGGCAGGACCTGCCTGGAGGAGAAAGTGGGCCAATGCTCTTTGAAGGTGTGAAAACATGTCAATAGCAGTGCTTTGCAACAACCGTTGTTTCAGCACTAGCCAGTGTTACCCACCATAGGCTGCAGCACAAGCACGTGCTGACAGACTCAGGACATTGCAACAGAGTACATGAAAACTTGTTGATGAGTCAAGCACAGTCCACAGCAAAGGCCATCAAATGCATGTTGATACTGCATTCCTGCTGGCCACATGCTAGTTGATGAGCTACTGAAGCACTTCGCTGCTACTTGCTGCTTAACTGCTCTGCATCCTGGATGAAAGCCTGTAGGCCCACTGAGCTTGCCTCTCTGACCTGTGGCGTCACATCTATATCATCTTTGCAGGCAGCCCTGAGGAGATCTTGCGTGAGATCAGACGCCTGGAACTGCTGCAGGTCACACTGCAACGTGGGGATGAGGAACTTGGCCAGGTCTCAGCTGATGCAACAGCAGGTGGGTGAGGTCATATTGGTGCAGCGAGTGACTGAATGATTGAGGGTGAGGGTATATCAAGCAAGGTCGGTCATCTGAGAAACTGGTTGAGTTATGCTGTGTGCAATGCATGGATTCTCTGCCCTGCCCAATCAGAGAGGCAACACCTCCTTGCAGTCGTAATGATGTTGGCAATGCTTTTGAAGGGGTCTGAGTATTGTGGCTGCCTGCCAACACTGCACAAATTACTGACTAGCCCTGAAAAGATGCTACAGAATTCACTATTGCTACAATGGTGGCAGATACTGCCAAATTCTGCAATCATCATATGCATGCCGATTTGATACTGCAACTATTTCGTGCACGCATGCAGACCCTGGTGGTTGGTTCCTGGAGCAGCTGTTGGTGTGGAGGCGGCAGAGGCAGCACAGCATTGAAAACGAGCTTCACAGACTACAGCAGCAGTTGAGACGCCTGAAGCAGATTCAGAACATCTTAGACAATCCTTCACTGGTGCAGGCAACATATGACAGACTGACAGAATGGTTAGAAGCAGGTGGTGCCAAGGTAAGGGTCATGTCAGAATAGGGCTGTATGCGGAATGACTGCACTGCCTCAGCGAGGCTACAAAGCAAAGGCCTACTTGTGCATCATGCATCAGGCATCAGGCATCATGCGTCTTGCACTGGCCAAGCATTGACACGGTGTATACAATGGTCAGAGTATGCTTGAACAACAAAAGCTCCAGAATCAAGCCCTGCTTACGTGAACATAAACACTCTGGAGCAATTGAGTAAATCTGCTAGGAACAGGCATGGCTACAAGCTGACAAGCTCGGCTGCAAAGTGTAGTGTGATGTCTATGTTGCAGGTGAATGTGGTGATGCGTGAGGTGACAGACATGGAACAAACAGTCGCCGGCAGCCCCAGCACAACGGTTACGGCAGCACCAACATGCAACAGCGAGACTGTGAACCAGATGTGCAGCTCTCGTCTGTCTGGTGGATCAGCCATTAGCCTTGGGACATCAGAAACCAACACAACCGCAGAATCAAACGCTATAAGGAGACCTGGCGTGCTCACAAGGACTGCTGTCAAGAAAGGGGAGATGCTTGCAATTGTCCCAATGGCAATGGCACAGAAGGTTAAGCAAGGCAATGAGGGCTTGCTGGTGAGGATAACAGCAGGAAGGGTGATTCAGAATTCACACCCAGGCTGAAGTTGTCCCTTCTATATTATATTCATCACATATATAGATGTTGCCATGATGGCGCTGACATTGCCACAAAATATATGTACCTTTCTTGCTCTGCAGGAAACAGTACACAGTCTAATGCTGGCAGCATACAATCTGACTGAAATATCAAATGCAACCGCAGCCGACAAAGAACCCCAAGCACACATGGCTAGGCATTCAACTGGCAGCATTTTTACTAATCAGGTGTCCTTGCTGGCAGCGCTTCCCAAGCTGGGACAAATCCAAGGCCTTCACAACTTTCCTGGAGCCTACTTGCCTCTTATTGGTAACAAGCCCATGGTGAGCTGTGAACACACTCACTCACGCTCAGGCATGCCAACTTTACAAATTAAAAAGGCATTCTCAACGACATTTGACGTCTCAGGGGCCGTTTGTGCTTTGTCTGTTACATCACATTATCTGCCTCATACAGTTGTGTTGTCATTACCAAACCTGGCAGGAGCTTCACATAAGAGCGCTGCAGACTTTGATGAAGAAAGGCTGGGATGCTCAACGGCCGGCTACAGAAGCAGCTGATGACAGTATCACATACATGGAGCTGCAACATTATGCAAGCCTGGTGAGCATCAGGCAACAAAGTAAGGATGGATGCATACAAAACATATGCATGCGCACATCTGGAGGAATATGTTGCCCTGAACCTGACAGATAGATTCAAGCAACAAATGCTGTATTGTTGTTCCTCGTGTCACAGCCCGCAAGTGTGACAGATAGACTCAAGCAACAAATGCTGTTGTTCTTCCTCGTGTCACAGTCAGCCCGCAAGTGTGACGGGGATCTCAGCTGGAACCTCAACTGATTGACATGGCCCTTCATGCAGCTATGGCCATGGGAGCAACAAGAAACTGTTGTTCAATTCTCTGTACACAGGTGGCAACCCGCTCTTTGGCATATGATGAGGGCTTGCTGCTCGTGCCCTTGCTCAGCATGACCAGCCCGCACCTCAGCAACGGCTGCCAGCACTATGACTACATTGACACATGTCCTGGGTCAGCAGCTGTTGGTAAGAATGAAGACAATAAGTGCATATACTGGGTTGCAGGAACAGATGTAGCTGCCAACCAGGAAGTATGCCTATCCTATGGTTATCTTCTCCCGGTAAGCATTTGTGCTGAGGAGATGTACACAGAGTTGACGCCGTCTCAATCCCTGGTATCATCTGCAGTGACTCATGAAACCCACCAACACTGCCCAGAGCTGACTTCAGGGCTTTGTAGCAATCTGCTATCCCACATCAGGCCCTAGATGCACAATCAGTGTGTGTGTCTTAACGCCCAGCCCTTGAATCCTGCTAAACATACTGTGCTGGGCTTGCAGGATGTTTCTGTTTTGCAGTATGGAAGATCACAGCAAGAGGCTCCAGCAGGGTTGCATGCAAGAGACAGAATCGATTTTGATCCTGAACAGCCTTTTGCGCCAGCCAACACCGGAGCTGAAACACCAAGATCTTTCTCAGGTATGTTTGAACTGAACCTGCTCAGTTCATGCATCACAGCCAATAGGTTTCAGCCACATTAATGCTTGCTGAGCCACTGGGTGGATGCACAAATGCGACACTGACTAGCAGCAGCTGCATTGCTGCAGCAAGGACATCCTTGCAATATCAAAGCATTTGCAATAGCTGTACTAATTGAGGTAAGAACTGTTGGGTCGATGATTCCAACAGATATTTTTAATTGACTGCACATCCCAGTCAGCTTGTACTTTTGTACCAGGATAGGCCTATGCAAGCTGATGGAGAAAGGGATATGTGAACGTGTTGCACTCCAACATCCACCTAGTTGAAAGATAAGGCATCTGTCTGACATTGTGCAGGCACCCCTGCCCAAGCACTGGCTGAGGCAGTCCGCTTGTCATTGCTGCATGCTGAGTTGACCAACAAGTGGTCAATGTCAACTGTCTCTCATGACCCGGCAGCAAGAGCAGGTCCTCAGAGACAGCTGCTTAGATTGCTCACCAGCCTGGAAGAGCAGCGCATAGCAGCTATTGCTGAGGAACTGCATTGGCTCACATCAACTTACGAGATAAACCAGGATGCTTTACACCAGGCCATTGCAGAATATCATGAGCGGCGCAAACAGGGCAATTCTGCCACCAGCCCTCCAATTGATGCCACTGGCAGTGGTGAGGCGCTGGACCTGATGCTGGCATTTCACCAAGGTGATGAACTGATGGGTCCGTGGAGGAGCATGATCAGCTGGATGATCAGGCATGGCGCCACGGTGAGCGCCCTGCCAGACAATATTTGACCCATGCAAGATGTCGTAGCTGCCTCCTGCCAACATAGCACTGTGGCATGCAAATGAGCAGAAGTTGTTCAGGTCAGGTGCTGCTTGCTGCTGGGCTGCTGGGCTGCTGGGCTGCTGGGCTGCTCAAGTGCACATGCTGGCCAATGCAACATCACAAGCTTACATGGCGTCCATCTTGCTAGCTGTTGCAAAAAAGGGAGCTGAGAGAAAACAAAGTCAGCAACAACTGCACCATGTGTTGCCAAATCTACTGACAGGTGAACATTGATGTGCAATATGCCAGTCCCATCTCAGGACGAATAGTTGTGGCGCGTGGTGACTTGCGGCGAGGTGATTTAATTGCAGCGATACCATTGCAGCTTACACATGCAGTGACAGCTCAAGTTGGCAACGGCACATTTGAGGTTAGTTTGCAGTCGCTGGCATATCAGCCTTGGTAGGTTCTGGATTAATCCTCCTTATATGCGCTATCAACACACGTGTTGGTGCTTCTAAGTATCCCCTGCATTTTGAAGTGCGAGCGCGCAGCCGGCTTGCTGTACTGCAGCAACAACTGTCGTACTTATGTGCCACCAGTATGTGCTTCAATGCAAACGCCCAGCCCACATCTGGCACCTTAAGGCGTTGTATTGTTGGCACGCTAACAAGCTCAATCAATGTATACTCAATAAGATTGTTGTGCAGTTGGCTGCAGCCAACCTTTTGGACGCCATGAACAATCCTGACCACCCCTTGCAGCCTTACTTCAAAGCTTTACCAAAGAGAGACGAGATGCTATGTCCCTTGGTTGATTTGCCTACAGAGTATCTACCCTTGATCAACAATGAGTTGGTTGTAAGTATCTCATCACAGTGTTGCAGAAGGCACTTTGTATTTCACATATACCAGGAGCTTGATGTTTGATCGCTTATCAGGCACAGATGAGTATAAATGGCTGAGCTTGCCTTGAGTGTGTGCATGTTCGATGTGTTTTCTTTATCATTTTTGATTTTGCGTTTTTGTGTCGTTTTTGCTGACAGGTAGCTTGCATTGTGGAGTACCAACAGAGGATATCCATGTTCTGGGATGCTTACAAGTCTGAGCTGCAGGCTGAGCTCCCTGGAATGACAATCAATGATCTCAAATACGCCAGGGCGTTGGTGAGTTGGGTTTTTGATTGCCATTGATTTCATCATTGCCAGTATCTGGACCAAGCCTCCAAATGCTGCAAACTTGTCAAAGCAGAACAACATACAGCAAATATTCTCACATTGTTGCGACCAAAAGGCACACTTGTGGAATCACACTGGTAGTGGATAATATTTCAATTACAACTACAGTGTAAAATAGCACCAGGCCTGTCAGGATGCAAAGCACAGGGCTCTTGCTTCAGTGTTGTACAATCTTGGATGGGGTAGAACTGGCCCAGTGCTGCTATGCTTCTCAAGCATCATTAATGGATAGTGACTTGTGCTATAGGGTCGTTAACACTTGAGCTCTGTTGCACCACTTCTGGCATGTTTGCAGATTGCAACCCGAGTTTTCAAGCACTCAACTTTGGGCAACATATTGATCCCATTACTGGACATGGCCAATCATCAAGAGGTATGAGGGCTCCTGCTGCCTGCCCTCTGCAAATTGCCATCACTGAATATTTTGCTTGCTCTATGTCTTGCAATCTTGCTAATCACATGTTCTCCTTTTTCTACCTTTTTCGTTCACAACTCACAGGATTGTCCTCACATGCAAACCTTGGGTCCTTGTCCAGCCGATGCCTCGCAAGAGTGCTTGTTGTGGCATGCTGGAGCAAACCTGGCAGATGGTGTCGAGGTTTGCAACTTCTACAAATTGATGTCTGGTGATCAAACTTTCTTTCAGTACGGCTTTGTTCAAGTGAGCACACTATCTGCTGTAATCAGTTTGCCTATGCCTGGAATTGCCTATGCCTGGAATCACACACCTTTGCACAGCTTATCGTAGACACGGCAGAGGTTGTGATGGTATGGTGGCAGTTCAACATGCTGAAAGAATTATGCAGGGGGCTTCATAAACACTTCCTGCAACTTGAACCCGCATCTACATACATGTGCACATGTTGAAGTGCCTGCAAGTACCTTGCGGCAGGTATGCAAGTTATGCAGCTCCATCCTTCCAAATGAGTTCACAGGGCATTCTTTTTCCTGGTCCATGCCATCCATGCCTGAAATGCCTTGCCTATAATTAGCGTACTTGTCAACTTGCATGGTTGCTGGTGTGATGCAACCAAATGAAGGAGTATAGACAGCCATAATTAGTCTTTGTACAACAAAACAAATGCACAATGCAACATAAAATCATCATACAGGGATCCCCAGGAGTTGATTGTGTGGCTGGCCATACTTTGTTCTAGCAGGCAAACAACAAGCACCTGCACAAGCTGGACCGCAACGACTTCGTTGATAGCTCTAAATTCTGGGCACCAGCGACTGGCAAGGTCTCCAGCATAGATACATCTGCAGAGCATGGTACGTCACTAGGGTGTGCCATAGCATTCAATAGCATGCTGGACAGCCCCAAGCACCTGTACAACGATGCAAGTCCGGGTCCAACAGATGATATTGCAGTGTGGTATGCGGCTCTGAATGCTTTCCAAGTATGTCGCATGCGTGGTGGGTGGCCCACCTGAGACACCTGATCTCACACTCTGCCGTGCTGTTTTGCAGGCGTAGCCAAAGAGATTGAGCGCTTGGAAGCTATTGCTGATTCATTGCGGCAGGCTGATGCACCAAAAGTGGCTGATGGTGACGATGGAGGCCGTGCTTTGAAGCTCATGATGCAATGGCTTCAAGCAAGGGCAGACGGGATAAATGCAGAGCTGAGAAGGCTGGACGTTATTTCAATTTGACAAGCACAAGAGCAAGCCATTTCATTGAGCAACCAAGTCGTTCTTGGAATATGGAGACGTCCTGGTGTTTCTATTGCTTTTCTATTGCGTACTTTACAAAATCACAATTCAATCCACAAATGGACAGTCCAACTTGTGTCACAGGTCGAGATGCAGTAGAGGCCTCTTCCACCTTACTCCTGTCTTTGTCATCAGTGCTAACGCAGCAACAGTGGCATGTCATGCCTGGGCCAGCATCAATCGCATGCTCACGTGTACATACATACAAAGGGAAAATGCCTTTTCCCCAAATGCAGCACTGCACACACTCACCTACCGGCAATGACAGTGCAGATGATCAAGATAAAATGTTGTGTACTAGCATGTCATGTGGCACCTTGCCTTGGATTGACCACCAGTTCACTGACAATTGGGTTCCCCAGGACTGCATATTAACTGGCCCGGCGGCATGTTGACTGTGTGCATGTATCGTTGAACTACAAAGCAAGGGGTCCAACGTGGTCTTGTTGGAAATTGTTAGCGTGGTCTGCTGCCCTGCGATAGTTGACTAGCAGAGCTATTCTGGTTGATTGCTTGGGTGGCTGCAGCTGGGCCCTGTGAGCAAGCTGGCCTTGAAGCTTTATGCCGTCCTATGACCGCAGGGTCATGTGGTAACCCGTGACGGGGTCTGGTTTGACAGGTTACCACGTTCTTCTGCCATGATATTTTTGGACTTCCTGAGGTTGGCGTTCGTGATCTTCTGAGATTTGTTGATTGCGTGTAATGTGACCCTACGGAACAGTTTCATGTTGCTGCATATTTCCTTTTGCAGCATTACTGTCTTCCCATGCTGTTGTTGTGGCAATATTTTGTTCAATACCAGCAAACTCTATGGATGCTTGGAGTGCGACAAGTGTACATGCACAACAGAATTGCCATTCACAGCGCAGTTGCAGTTTGAAAGGATTACACAGTGACCCTGAAAACTCCTCTTGTTTAAAGCACTCCAAAATCTTAGCAATTCACGTAATCAGAGGTTTTTTCTAAGACCTTTCTGGAGCATTATCACTTCGTTGTATATTTCATGCCTAAAGGCAGTCATCATAGAGGTTAAGCGGTTACTGACAGCGGCGCCAATCTTTTGAAAGGCCAGAGATTTACACGGACGGATCACGCCAACCTCAAGAAGCCCAAAAACAGTCATGGCAGAAGAACGTGGAATCTGCCGAAGCCTGGCACACTAGTGCTCTTTAGTACTAAAGAGCACTACTCAGACCAAGGGCCGGCACAGCAAGCATGCTTATAGCAAAATATGGTACATCACTCCTATATGCACATACAAAGAAGCCAGGGCAAACCTTTCCATCTGCTCATGCACATCATAGCCAAGCTTGAAAGAGTAGTAAAAGAAATTAGCCATGCAGCAAGGTGAAATGCTGTGGCAAATGCGCTGACATGCATTGGGGCGCAACCCTGTAAGCCTGCCTGGGCTGTTCTGGCTGCCATATGATGCTACTGACGCCCGTAACCTGTACTGTGGCGGTGCCAGTCAGTGGTTCAGTGGCCTTAGCAGCAATCACTCCATGCGACATGCGTTGCCAATCGCTCTCAACCTGTTGCTTCAAGACAGCCATGAAGCGGCGCACAACAGCAGCAGCAGAAAGAGGCACCCTGCCACGCGCAGGATCACCTCTACCAGCCCACAGTTACTGCAATAACAGCAACCACAGGTGAGTCCACAGGGGCTGCAGGTCCCTCGCCACATGCTCCTCACACAGCTCATCAAGCAGCAGCACGTACACGGTGACTGTCATGATAGGGGTGGAGTCAACAGCACGCCACACCCTTATCAACCAGTCGCATACCTCCTGTGCAACCTCTGGTGATGTGGTGTGTGCATAAATGTATAGGTAGAAAACGTTTGCCCTGGCTTGATTTATTTGCCTATAGGAGTGATATACCATACCTTGCATGCAATATTTTTTTTTTTTTAAGGCCAGAGATTACACGGACGGATCACGCCAACCTCAGGAAGCCCAAAAAGGTCATGGCAGAAGAACAATATCTGCTATGCTAGCCCTTGGTCTGATTAGTGTTATCTAATGTGTTGGCCTTCGCTTTACTTACAGCATATGATGTAACGAATGATGCATCTGTGCTGCATGTTGTCACAAGATGGTGATATTGTCCCTTAACATGCATGTGCTGGGCCAGCCTGGCAACCTTGTTGCTGCGGTTGGGATGCTTGACTCGAACTGGGGAGGACCCAGGTGAGTCCACAAGGGCTGCAGGTCCCTCGCCACATACTCCTCACATAGCTCATCAAGCAGCAGCACCTTTTTTTTTTTTGTGAAGGCCAGAGATTACACGGACGGATCACGCCAACCTCAGGAAGCCCAAAGAGGTCATGGCAGAAGAACGTGGCAACCTGCCAAACCACGCCCCGTCATGTTTTTTTTTTTTGAAGGCCAGAGATTACACGGACGGATCACGCCAACCTCAGGAAGCCCAAAAAGGTCAAGAACAGATCCTGTTGGAGCCCTTGGCAGGTAACAGCAGTGTTGCTCAGCCCTCTAATGGCCAGTTATTCACTGCCAATCAGCAGTTGCCGTCGCAGTATCGTCAATGCAGGACCATTGCTGCTGCTGCGATGGCGTCATTGCAGCGGCAGCAGCAGCCCTTATCGGGCCTGGTTGTGCCAGCGGTTTGGCTTGCAACATTGGCAGCGCCTGTGCCAGACGCTTGGCAAATGTCTACAGATCAGCAGTGGGTGAGGCAACACACACCTGCTGCACAAGGTTGGTGCTACTATCAAGTGCTGCATTCTGCTAAGCTGTTACCTGTGCAGGATGTTCCTGAGGCAGTGCAGGATGCCTTTTTTTTTTTTTTAGTGCAGGATGCCTTGGTGGCTTGGACGCCATGTTGCGTGGTGGATACAACTGTAGCACTCCATCCTCAGGCAGAGCAAAAGCGGCAGCAAAGTGCAGCTCATGGGCAGCAGCAGCAAGCGCAATCTCAGCCACAGCGTAGTCAGCAGCAGCACTCACAAGCAGATGTGTCCCCGGGGCAGCAACTGCTGGTGGCCCTGAACCAGCTGCAGCAGCCAGGGTCCCCTGGGCAGCAGCAGCGTGCACTCCAGTTGTTTAATGCTGCACTAGCAGCAGAGC